>JAODAL010011210.1:0-101068 GCA_025379985.1 Phyllomedusa bahiana | reverse complement strand
GTGAATTTCCGTGTTTTTCGCCCCCTGACCCAACCCCACAGTTTCCCCCAGAGCTCTTTATTCCCGGGAGGGGGGAGGGGACAGACATTGACCGTAAAAACCCCGAAACATGCTTTATCTACATGCTAGAAATACAAAAACAAATAGGATCTTACTTTTTAAAACCCCCTTGAAATATAAATTTTTGGGTAGATGGGTTTCCCCCCTCCCCGGTGAAGAAGTGGTGTTAGGGGGTCATTGCCCTTCAGGTGGGACTCAGCCAGCACGCTTCCTCCTCTACGTCTGCCCCCGCTCAGGGCCATCTTTTCCATTGGGCACACTAGGCATTCCCCGGGGGGCCCCCAAGTATGGGGGCCCCAAGTGGTGAAATGAAAAGGAAAAGGGAAAACAAAAACATACCGTGGACCCCTTTGGGTTTTTGCTTATTTAACTGTTTGTGTGTTTTTTTGGAAAGTGAAAACAATTAAAAACCATGGTGGGGAAGGGATCAAAAAGGGTCCCTGCCCTGCTAAGTAGTGTTTTTTGACCCGCAGGCTGTGGGGGGCCCAGGGCATAGAATAAGTGGCATGATAAAATTTTGGGGTTGCTTTAGGGGGGGTTTGAGGATGGCCAAATGTGATGGGCAAAGTATTTTGGCAGGGCCCCCGTTGTGCTATGCCCTGGGGCCCCTAATTATTTTAAGATGGCAATGCCTCCGCTTATCGCAAAATACGTTTAAAACCAGCAGTTCCCCTTTCCCCCCTTTTATAAACCCCCCTCTGGGAGGTTCTTCCCCCCCCTCTATAAAAAGCCCCTTTTGAAAGGGTTTTTTCCCCCCCTCTATATATAAACCCGTTTTGCAGGTTTCTCCCTCCCCCCTATCAAAACCCCATCGCAGGGTTTTTTCCCCCCCTCTTATAAAGCCCCATCTGCAGGTTCTTCCCTCCCCCCTAAAAAAGCCCTTTTGGGAGGTTCCCCTCCCCTAAAATAAAAACCCCCACTGCAAAGGTTTTTTTTCCCCCCCCTAAAAAGCCCAAACTGCAGGTTTTTTTCCCCCCCCTTAAAAATAAAACCCCATCTTCAGGTTTTTTCCCTCCCCCCCCATATAAAGCCCCCTCTGCAGGTTTTTCCCCCCCTCCCATATAAAGCCCCCTCGCAGGTTTTTTTCCCCCCCTCTATTTTAAAGCCCCCTTTTGCAGGTTTTTTTCCCCCCCTCTAAATTTTAAAAACCCCCTTTTTGCATTTTTTTTCCCTTTCCCCCCTTTATAAAGCCCCATTTTGCCCGGGTTTCTCCCTCCCCTCTATATAAAGCCCCATCTGCAAAGGGTTTTTTCTCTCTCTGACATGAAAACAGAATAAAAACCCTTCCCCCCTTTTTGGGTTTAATTTAAAGGAAACCAAAATTATTTCTATTTGCCCAAAAGCAAAAAATAATTTAGAGGGAAAAATTTTAAGGTAATTTTTATTAAAATTTTTGAAAAATCAGAAATTTCGATACACTGGGATTACTTCTGCCTTTACACAATTCGGGACCGCCCCTATGATGAGTTCATGTCTCTGGAAGCTTCCGATTGGTTTATTGGCAACAATCTGAATTAATTGAGACACAGCGGGGATGTATTTTTAAAGGCACACCAGAATAACACCTGTTCTGTGTGTAACATCATGGGAAAGTCTAAAGAAATAAGACAAGATATTAGGGAAGATAATTTTGTCCGGGGGCTGCACAAGTCTGGATCATCCTTGGGTGCAATTTCCCAGATACCGGAAAGGAGCCTCGTTTTCTGGTACAAAACATCATACGCAAGTTCAAACAGATGGGAATGTCCGGCCATTTCATTACGCTTCAGGAGAGGAGACAGTTCTGTGTATCAGAGATGAATGTGCTTTGCGTCCGACATGTGCATATCGAACCAAGAACAAAGCAAAAGACCATGTGAAGATGCTGGCGGAAGCTGGAAAGACTGTGTCATTATACAGTGAAAAGAGATAATGTATCAAACTTGGGCTTGAAAGGCAGTCTGCAGGATGAAGCCATTACTCCAAATGAACATTAGAAAAAAGTCAGACTTAATCTTAGCAATATGCACAGAAACAAAGACCTACATTTCTACGAGACATGTCCTGTGGTCTGTTCGAAACTAATGTTGTACTGTTTGGCCATAATGACGATCGTTACCATTTGGAGGAAAAAGGGAGAAGCTTGGAAGCTACGAACACCATCCCCAACTGTGAAACCCGGGGGTGGCAGCATCATGTTGTGGGGTTGTTTTGCTGCAGGAGGGACTAGTGCACTTTACAAAATAGATGGCATCATGAGGAACAGGGGCGTTGCTAGGGTCCTAAAACATCCGGGGCTCGGGCCCTTTGTTGTGTTTTTTCCCGCCTTATTGTTCGAACTGCCGGATGTTTATTTTACAGAGAAAAACCTTCTGTTCTCGTCACTATTTCCACATCCCCTCTCACAGATCGTCCATCTTCCTCAGCAGTCACTGTACAGTAACAATCACCAAATGCAACATATTTACTATCAGAATCTTCTCACTTCATATGAAATACCCTAACAGTCACAAATATCCACCGATACCTGGAGGCAAATCTACCGACAAGTGATTGTTACTAAAACCCTCCTGACTAAACCAAGACCCAAAAACTTTTACTTCTTAAGGCTCAAATAATCATGCCAGACCCTGACTGTAGCGTACCCCACATGTGGGACTGATTCAGCTGTACACATGCCTCTGAATACATATTAACACCGCTTACAGTGACCAGATAGTGGTAGAGACTAGTTGTATGTAGACTCTGCAGACTTATAAGTGAATTCACTGCTGTTACATCTATTGATCACCGGGGGACGTCTTTTCTGATCAAGCGTCGTTCATCTTTCCCCTTTTCTTCTCCATCCGGTTCTCACCCTTCAGGCTGATTGCTTCCCGGTCATTACTCGTACCTGAGGATTTGGACACAAATATCTTAGAATCTCACATTTCACAAGCAACTCCTTCTTTTTGGTATAGCAGTCCTCAGTTAGGTTTATAGGGGCACTGAAGCAGTCATATGGGCCACAGGGCAGGTATATAGGGCCACAGGCAGTATATGGGGTTGCCAACAGGCAGTATATGGGGGCACTGTGGCTGAATATTGGGGCACTGATGCAGGTTAATAAGAGCTACTGAGGCTAGGTATTATGGGGCAATGAGGCAGTATATAGGGGCACAGGGAGGTATAGCGGGGGCACGGCAGGTATAGGGCGGGCACAGGGCAGTATATGGGGCCAAGGCAGGTATATAGGGTCAATTGAGGCAGTATATGGGGCTACAGGCTGTATATGGGGGCACTAATGCTGTATTTATAGGGGGCCACAGGCAGGATATAGGGCCAAGGCAGTATATAGGGGGGGCAACAGGCAGTTTTATGGGGCCAGGCAGGTATATAGGTCATTGAGGCAGTATATGGGGGCATTGAGGCAGTATATGGGGGCCAGCAGGTATAGTAAGGGCACTTAGCAGTTTTTTGGGGGCAATGAGGAGTATATGGGGGCCTGGCCACAGGCAGGTATATGGGGGCACAGGAGGTTATTGGGGGACCCAGGCAGGTATATGGGGCAACAGGAGGTATAATGAGGCACAGCATCATATGGGGGGAGGGGCACAGCAGGGATTATGGGGGCCACTCCAGGCAGGGATATGGGGGCACAGGCAGTATATGGTGGGGGCACCAGCTAGTAGATATGGGGGCCAGGCAGGTATTAAAAGGGCACAGGCAGCATATGGGGGCCACACGGCAGGCATTATAGGGCACAGGCAGTAGTGTACGGGGGCCACAGACCAGGGATAGGGCAACAGGCTGCATATGGGGGTCACAGGGCGGGATTATGGGGGCCCACAGGCAGGCATTATAGGGGCACAGCAGGGATATGGGGGCCTCAGGCAGGATTTATAGGGGCCACAGTGCAGTATATTGGGGGACTGAGGCAGGTAAAACGCTATTAAAAAGATCATCATTAATACTCACCCTTAACTCCCCCGGCGAGACGCGCTCCGTCCTTTCAGGCCCGCGCTCCTCACGGCAGCTCTCGGGGAGCACGGCCTATGACGCGATGTGCACCCGAGCGACAGGCAGCGCGCGATGCATCTTCATCGCGACGCTGCGGCTGAGGCTCTCGGCGGACCGGGGGGGGGGCCCGCGGCGGGGTCCTCAGCAGTTGAGGACCGGCAGCCGCTGCCGGTGTAGGACCTGCGGGTCCGACCACTGTCTGCGGGGCAGGGAGGGGCGGCGCGCGCTCGCTCTCTGCCCGCAGAGGAATCCCTCAGCTGTGTGTGCGTCCACGCGGACGCTCATGACAGCAGAAGATCCAGTCGGTGATCCAGGCCCCAGCGAGAGGCATGGGAGCCGTGAGGAGACTCGGGGCACAGGGGGTTTTATTCGGGGCCCGAGCCCCGAATAAAACAGCCTAGCGACGCCCCTGGCCACCCCTATGTTTCACAGTTTCCAGGCTTCTACCTTATTCCTCCAAATGTAACGATGGTCATTATGACCAAACAGTCCAATTTTAGTTTCATCAGACCACAGAACATGTCTCCAAAAATGTAGGTATTTGTTCCTGTGTGCATTTGCAAACATTAATATGGCTTTCATATGTTTCTTTTGGAGTAATAGTTTCTTCCTGGCAGAGTAGCCTTTTAGCAAATGTTGATACAGTACTTGTTTCATTGTGAATAATGACACAGTCTTACCAGCTTCCGTCAGCATCTTCACAAGGTCTTTTGCTTTGGTTCTTGGGTTGATATGCACATGTCAGAAAAAAGCATGTTCATCTCTGAGACACAAAACCCCTCTCCTCCCTGAGAAGTATGATGGCTGGACAGTCCCATCTTGTTTGTACTTGCATATAATTATTTGTACAGATGAACGAGGCACCTTCAGGTATCTGGGAATTGCAACCAAGGATGATCAAGACTAGTGCAAGTCCACAATGCTCTTCCTGAAAAATTCACTGATTTATTTAGACTTTCCCATGATGTTACACACATAAGCAGTGTGTTTCTGGTGTTTAATTAAAATACAAACCACAGATTTTGTCTCTAATTAACTCAGATGTTGCCAATAAACCTATCAGAAGCTTCAAAAGACATGATATCATCATATGGGCTGTCCCAAATTGTTTAAAGGCATGGTAATCCTAGTGTATGTAAACTTTTGACTTTGCAGAAAGTAATAAAAATGAGTTAAAAAATTATCTCTATCATTATTCTGGCATTTGCCAAATATAAATAATTTTGGTAATCCTAATTGACCTACAACGGGTAAGGTTTATTATGATTTCATATCAGATTGTGAGAAAAACATGCATGTGTGTCTTTTTATATAGTGCATGTAAACCTCTGGTTTCCATTGTAAGCTTTACCTAATACAGGCCTTTTTTGTACTTTCAAATTGCTCTTTTGTCTCCTTTGTTTCTGACCATCGAGTGCTTTCAGTTATGGTCGGTAATAGCGAAAACACCTTGACTCATATGCACTCCCCTTCCCTTCCTCTGGTCTAACCAGGCCACAGGAACTTATTATCATACAGTCTTTGATTACACTGCATTGCTGGTCATAACTGAAAGCACACAGTGATGGTCTGTAACCAAGGAAACAAGATGGCAAGATGAAGGTGCAAAACAGACCTGTGTTAGGTAAAGTGTACATATTTTTTAATAACATGCATTTTGAATATTGCTTACTTTACAGTAATTGGCCCTTCCAGCAGCACTTGCCATGATGGTAATACCTCTGTACCTTTCACATTATTCCTTGTTTTTGAGTTCTGTTAAGACCCTTGGTTTGGATGCTTGGTCACTCTGACCTAATGTTTGTTTAGATAACATAGAGAGCAAAATGTTTCCAGAGGAGAAAAAAACTTGATCTTCTGCATGGGTATCTCAATAATTCCTTAAGGGGGCAGAGATCAACAGAAATATTTTTGGTTCCCTCATCCAAGTCATCCACATGAGGAGAAATGATCTGCGTTTCTTGAAGTTACCTGGGCTACTTACAAATAGGCAGTCTGATTTAGACTGTTTGCTGACCATTTAAGTGCAGTAGAGCAGGCCTTTCATATAGTTAATTTATGCCGGTCTTGTTTTATAAGGTCAAGGTCTGGGGTAGTAGTTTGCCATCAACTGCTCAAAGGTGACAATAGACATCTTATAATAACAGACAGTTTTAATTTAACAGATAATGGTCGTAAAATCTTCTCTAGTCTTCAGGGGGGTGGCTTTATATTTATTGACAGAGGTTTGAAGCTAGGCTCCTCCTTGATGGTCAATTAATAAAAGCTCAAAGACAAACGTTTCGGTTGGTGGTCCAGTGGGGTCATCTAGAGGAGAGTTGTTGAGCTAAATACCTTACAAAGTTGTAGAGAAAAAAAAAAGTTTACTAAAAATGTGACTAAACCTCATCCGCAATAATAATTTAGTGTCTGTGTATTTATTTGAAAGGTTCTTTATAACTTAGGGTGTGTATTTTGGTTCCAAGTGGTTCAGATTCCCAGCCACTGCTTTCTACTATACTCTTCATGTTGTTTGAAATGGTTTGAAAATAGTCTTATAACTCTTCCCATTTTCATGGGCAAAGGCAATTGATTCTTTAGGATAATTTCTGATGTCTTTCATACTAGGCATTCTGTTAGCAAATGCCGGAGTGCTCCAGACTATCAAGCTAGTAAAATTTCTGTTTTTACATAGGTGACCACACTTACTGATGATCAATTAATAAAAAGCATTAAAATAGCAGCACCTGGCTGCTACTTACCCCCTTAATTATTATGGAACCATTATGGATGTCCTAAATTTTTCACACAGATATTGACACATAAATATTGACACAGTGCAATTTGCCAAGTGTTGTTGTTCATCTGTGGTTATATTTACCTAAGTAAAACCTTATAATTCAAAAAGGGTGAACATTCTCACGACTGTATACTTATTGACTTTTTCAGGGAATAATGCAAACATTAGGTATACACTAAATATGAAATATGTTTTGACATTCCACTGATATTCCCTTGTTTATGAAAAGAAAAGTTGAACTGGGACTTTAAGCAAAAAAGAAAATTTCAATGTTTTCATGTCTGTGCTTTTGATGTGTATATGTATAAGTTCTTGTAAATAACCTTGCACATTTTCCCATTACATCTTCAAGGATAGCTGTAAGAACACATAAGAGGCAAAAGCAACCAAAATATGAAATCTAAGTAATAAGTTGTAGAATAAAGATGTATCTAAAAGTCTATTGGGTTTTACTGTTATATCTCTCCCAATGAATGGAATCAAAGCAAAAAAAAACATTTTTAGTTAAACTTATAAAGAACCTGTAAAAATTAATTTGATTTGTTTTGTTTTTTCTTGCATGGCAAATGGTAGTTTTTGTAACCAAATACTTTGCTTATCTTGACGATCATGAACACATCCCACAATAAAAAAAAAATCAACAATTCTTATTGCTATATTACCTCCTATACCATAGTACGGACCCTTACTTGTAGCTTGATAAACACATGAGTAACTAGCCAAAAGCATGTATGCCTTTGAAGTGCCCTCTAGCTCCTCAACTCAAAATCATTAATTAACAATTTTTACTTAACATGTATGGGATATGGATGTTCAAGAGGAGATTCCAAAGAAACCTATTCAGAACAAGCCGGAACAGAAAATGTGTATAATCTAAGAGTAAAGATCACTAAAGCTAGTAAATGTACAACTTTGGGAGAGATGTTATTTAGAAAATATTTTTTTTTTTGCTGGACCTAACCTTCTAAGACAACTACTAATCTTAATATTAGTTATCTAGCAGTGGCCACTGCCATCTGAGAGCATCCTGCTTGAAGCCTCACAATAGCGAGGTACTGTTGATCAATTGTAAGGTGTTGTCTTGGTCTCATGATATGCATTCTGATCCCCTAATTTATTGGGCGACTTCAGAGATAGAACACTGATGGGAATTTTGCCATTATGCTCCTCTTTAGAGATTAGCAAGTTGTGCAAAAAGTACTGAAACATTGAACGGTTGGACATGTGCATTTTATGACTGCATAAGCGAAGATAGGACAGTATTAGGAGCAGAAGTTGAGCATAGAACAGCAACAGAAGAGGAGATGTAACCAAGAACACAAAGCACAGAAGTTTGGTGAAGAGCTGGAGCCAGAATCACAAAATCCAGGAGTGTGGTCAGTAGATAGATAAAGTCCAAAATAATGGAGAAAGGTTCTGATGAGAACCGAAACGTTTTTTATTTCTATTTTTTTTTTTTTTTATTTTGGGCCATTAGTGTTGAGCGATTGCGTTGGCCTCGAGATCGATCGATAGTCGATAGTCGGCGTTATCGATAAGGTCTTTTCAATAGTGAGCATCGATTATGCAGCGATGACCATAAAGTCTATGGGGCGCAAAACAACCACCTTATATTACACCCAACACACGGGCTGGAGAAGCTGAAATTAACATCCACAACAGTCAAATGGATACGTGCTACATCTTAGGCAACCACCTTTAGGTTATAAGAGTCACAGAAAAAAATGTCACAGACCATTTACTATCCTTGTCTTTGTACCACCAGCCTGACCATTAAACTGCATCACCCACAATTCAAAAGTGCCAGACCGGCAGTATGATTTGAACCATCAGTTACTTGAACTGGACCTTGAATATCCCTGTCTGGAAGCAGATGAGCCCCTAACCTCAGACCCCTATTTAAAAGTTGCCGGAAAAAGGAGTCTGTCAACCACCATTTTTAGTTTCACTGGACATTGGACTATACCTGTCCTGGGCCACGCGATGACACAGGCCGGAGTTATAGTCTATGGGTGCGGTGAAAGCCCAGGCTGGGTCCGTCATCTATTAACAGCAGGTTAACAAATGCCCTGATGACGCAGAGCAACGAAAACTGACGTGCGAAGCGAGTGCGGAAGAGGAAGAGTGAGAAACTCAGCCTTCCTCTTACACAGTAATACTGGGTATTAGCGTTGCCCCTCCGTATGAGTGAGGACCAATTGAGCTTCACTTGGAAATATGTGGTTAAACGCTCTGTTACTGGTCCCAGGTGCCCATCTATCTTGGCATTTTATTTCATTTTACGCACCGTGATGGAGGAAGATGGTCTCTGGACTTTGTTATCTGTCGGTGCTCCATACTCCTGTTCCTGAGATAACTACATCTGGTCAAGTTTTCCTGGTACCTCCTTGTACAATTCAGAGGATTTTTTTAACAAGCTATTTTGTATCATGCAAGTTTTTTTCCTAACCCACCACAATATTTAATTCTAGAAAACACAATTTTTACAAATAGGATGGACTCCCACCATGTCTTTGTTTCTCTTTTTTTCATTGTATTAAATGGGTTGTCTCAATACAGGATTGATAGCTATGTAAAGATCTTGGCAAAAACAATATTTTGCAATAAGTGTCTTAACAGTGTCTATTATTCCTGTTTCTGACAGCCCATACCTTGAGCAACTCTTGTCAAGTTGTGAAGACCCAATGTCTGTTAGAAACAACATTTTTTAGAATAGGGACCTGTAGTATAGCTGCATGTCACAGCAAAATGCCCAAAAAAATTCCAAAAGCATGGACCCTTGAGCCACTTTGGTCAATTGTTGACAGAACAAATGTCTGTTAGAAACAACATTTTTTTAGAATAGGGACTGTAGTCTTAGCTGCATTGTACAGCAAAATGCCCCCAAAATTCCAAAGCATGGACCCTTGAGCCACCTTTGGTCAATTTTGAAGCACACAATGTCTGTTAGAACCCCCATTTTTATCTAATAGGACCTGTCGTTTGGTGCATTTCCAAAGCAGGCATGGCCCATACCCAAATCTCACAAAGATTCTCCGCCACTGTTAAAAATTGTGAGGGTAGAGAACTGCCCACTTAGAAAGCAACATTTCTGTTACAAAGGACCATGATTATTGCTGTATCTCACAGCTTACATGCCCCCAAAAAATTATTAAATGATGACTTCTCCAGCCACTATTAAAACATTGTGATGGAGAAATGCCACTTAGAAGTCACATTTCTGTTCAAAGGACATGATTATTGCGGTATCTCACAGCAACATGACTCAACACCATTGGACATGCGAGAAAACTTCTTAAGATAAAGTGAAGTAACTGGTAATACGGTGTTGTCATGAAACCTTGCTGTCTTTTACAGTCTTCACAGCACAACCAGCGCAAAATGAACTGTTGGGAAAAGAGAATAACAATTGCAGTAAGCAATGATCATTTAAAAAACCGTTTTCCGACGGACCCTTTCTGTTTGAAAAGGCTGTGAAGTAGACTGGCAACTAATCGGTGACTCGGGCCAATTGGGGCCCACAAATCATCAGCGGATCCTGCTGATTCATCTTGATGAAAGGTCAAAACGATCCACATTTCGTGGAAACGCCGCTGCGTTTTTTTTTATTTTTGGTTCTGTAATGACTCCTCCAGCTGTGCTGAAGTCCGCTCAGATTATGACGCTGGCTGCTGGGCTGGACAACCCTCTTATGCGTGAGCCGAGGCCAGCTTGGTTTTTCTTTTTCGGGCCATTCGTTCATTTTGGAACCCGAAGCTATTGGGTCCGGAACACATGCAAAAACATCGGTGTTGAGACGCCGATAGTCGTGCACCATGATCATAAGATGTTCTTCTGTGTGTATGGATGTGTGCCCTGCATTGCTGCGTTGGTGAGGACGTAAACAAAGATAGCCAGAGGTCCACCCATTAGGCTTCTGCCACCTTGCCTGCTGCTTGCCCCACTTTATGCTACTTGGCTCTCTACTGCTGTCACGTCGCTGATGTTGTTCATCGTGACATTTTGGGGAAACGTTGCAGCAGACGCACAGAGGTCTCCAGTTGCTCAATCAGCACGGTCTCCATTTCTGCATTTTTACTCTCTATTTGGGTGGTGGAAGGAAAGTGCTGATTTTTTGTTCTTGTCACGGGGATTCCAGGAGGGTGACCACCGTAACTGTTGTTCATTTTGCTGCCTTAATGCGAGGATCATTGTTGGAGGAATGGAGCATCCACGCACTCATGTGAGAGATGGAGGCCTTGATTTCCCACGCCTCTGGGTCGAGGGACACTAGCAAAACTGATCTTCACTCATCTTCCTCCTCCGCCTCAAATTGCGCCAAACCTCTTTCCAAGGCAGGGACCGGTAACATCGGTGTCCTAGGAATACCTCCTCTCCTCCTCTCCTCGCTGCCTCTGGCACAGCTTCAAACAGCCCTGGACTTGCCGGAGATGATGCCCCCTGCGATTGATGCGCCCACCTTGCACTACGCTCTGGACCCCGAACCATGCCTAATGAAGACGATGAAATTGTGAAACTGTCGGGCCTTGTGGATTTGACGGAGAGCAAGGCTCCGTGTCCGCATCTGTTGTCCGTTCCTCCTCCGCTCCATCGTGCGGACCTGTTGTTTCAGAGTGTCAAGATCGTTTCCAGAACTAAGATCACCACAATGCTCATGCTGGACAAGGGCATTGGTCCGCATGCCAATTTGGTGGCATCTTCAAAACTGGCAAGGCTGGTGCCAGAGCTTTTACCTGCCTCACTCTCGGTGTTCAACACCCCGAGGTCCGTACCGCTGCTTGTCAGGCCACTGTGTCACTTGTACTGCGTAATGGCATTTGCGCTGCTGCCACAATCGCTGAGCAGTGGGAGGGTGGAATTCAGCGTGTTGCCACGTCAACATGAGACGGTAGACGGGGAGGCCGAGCTGAGCTGGCAACGCAGCAGGCGGGACGAAGCAGGGTGCGAACGGCGGAAGTGCGAATCAGACCCCCCTCGAGCCTTCTTAGCAGGCGTCCAGGACCCGGGTACTCTTAGAACTTTCTGGGACGACAAGGTTCATGACATGTGCAGGCAAGGGGATGTGCTCAGCCTACGATCTTAAGGGCGGCCAGCAGATTTCACCGTTATCGCCACCACCTTGCTGGACAAGGTTTTAGTCAACCAGGCCAGGCTCAGGGTCTCGTTGCGCTTAGAAGCCGTCCACAGCTCCCTGCCTGTGTGTGGTACGGTTCCAAGGGCTGAGTAATTTCAACACGGCCTGGTGTCTCTGGACGTGCTGCCACCAGAGGAACTTGGGGGAAAGAGCCCTGCACATCCCTGCGGTTTTGAAGAGCGTTGCGCGAGCCTCGAGAGCCACAGTCACCCCCCCCAGAGACATCAACCCAGCTCACCCACGTGAGCTGTCCACAGAGATATAACGGCCTTGGCGTGTTACTAGTCCGTGTGTCGGTGGTGAGATGGCACTTTTCCGGACAAGTGCAGAGACCGCCGCTTGAAATTTTAGATGTCACGTGGTGGCCAGGGCAGGGGGGACGGCTTTTCTGGCAAGAAATGCCTTGCTCGGCATTGTTCTTGGGGGCCGGTGGAGGGGGCATGACGTGGACGGAACCCATCTGTGTCACCAGACGGAACGGCAACATTTCAATGGCCAAACGCCTGGCAATGCCGACATTCAGGGCTTTTGGCTTTGGGGATGGTTTGGGTTAAAGTGTTTCTTCTGCTCCACACCCTGGAAGACAGAAGGTGGTTGCTAGACTGGCCGCTGTACTGCGTTGCAGGTCCTAAACTGCGGAAGGAGAAAAGAAGGGGTAGGTTGGGCTCTCTGGTGGTGCTGGTGGTCTCGGGCGACGGTGGAGGCTGACAGCGGAGGCTGAATCCCTGTTATGACTTGAGAGGACCATGGGCAGCGAGGAAGCTTGGGTGGTGGCGGAGGAGGAGGAGGCGGAGACAAAGAGTGTGCAGTGGATTGGCGGGCCCGGGTCGGTCTGGCCTTTTTTGGCATGTGTTCCTCCATTTCAATCATGCATTCGCTTGCATGAGACTTGACCTGTTGGTGGTAGGTTAACCACTTAAGGTTCTTGCCTCAACTTATGCGTTTTCGGCAAAGGCGCATATGACATCGCTGGGTGAATCAGGGCTTGCTCAAAGAAGGAGGCTTGAGAGGTTCTGGACCTTGATGACGGCATAAGCGAAGGAGCGGGAGTTTGCGCTGGACCGTGGCTGGCGGAATCATATCAGCGGACTCTCTGCGACCGCCCTCTCCTTTTTGTGGCGGGACCCGTATTGGACACTACCCCATCGTCTTCCTCTCGTCCACTGATGACGCGGCTGCAAGCAAATTTGCGGAAAAGCAAGGATGGATCCGCAATGTCGTCATCATCATCATCATCAACACAGGTCCTGGACGTCCTGACTTTCTGCTCCCAGAAGCTGCGGGACTACAAGCAAGGGGCACTGCAAGGCGTTTGCCGACCGCCCGGGATTTTTGCCGATTGACGGCTTCCACCACTCCTCTGATGGCATCAGTTTCACTGGGCGTCAGAGCAGACTTAACTATCCTCTTGAATCTTTTAACATGCCTTTCTGACCCCCACCGCATTTTGTATCAAAGCGGTCTTCAGACATGGATTATCCTACAGTGGTTGGGTACACGGAGTTGGACATTTGGGCTGTTCATGTTGGACGGCTGCTGATGATGCTGATGACGGACATTTTGTGGCCGTCGACTGCGAGGCCGAGGAGGTACGAACTGCTAGATGCAGGTTGCTTACACCTGAAGTACAGATTGCGACGAAGTTCATTACTTAGATTCACCAGGGCCCTGACCAGCGATGACAGGCCTGCGGTCCTGCAATGCCCGATTCGCTGGCAATGCGTGTTGTCGCCAGACTGGAAGGAGACCTTTTCTCGTACTTCCTTCCATGTGCTACCCCCTCTTTGCTCGCTTACCACCTGCATTTGCTCCCATGTCAAAATATAAAAAATTGAGAAGGTATGGATGGAATCTAGTTTTGGAAAGTCTCTTAATTAAAAGACGGCAATCACAGCTATTCTCAATTCCTTTTCTTTTAAATCCAAACAAAGATTTGCTGGATTTTCAAATTTAACTGCAAGGTGTCTGTCAACGCAAATCTGGACTGGGCAATAGTCCAAAAAACACGTATCTGTAATGTTTTGGTATAATTAAAACGGTAGTTTTTGCACCTTCAATTCACCTGTGGTGAATATAGAAAATTGCTGTTTTAAGATTTACGTAGATGCTGCGTCAATGAACGTTCTGGGTGCGCACAAAGTCAAAACCACGTAACTGTTATGTTTTGATATAATACAACGGTATTTTTGGCACTTTCAATTACCTGTGGTGAATTAGAATTGTGTTTTAAGATTTACGTAGATGCTGCGTCACTGACAGTGCTGGGTGTGCAAAAGTCAAAAAAAAATTAACTGTTATTGTTTTGATATATAAACGGTATTTTTTGGCACCTTTCAAATCACTGTGGTTCAATATAGATTTGCTGTTTTAAGCTTTACGTCGATGCTGCGTCAAATGACCATTGTGGGTGCGCAACAGATCAAATAACATGTAACTGTTGCTATCTTATATAATAACGTATTTTTTGCTACTTTTCAATTCACCTGTGGTGAATATAGAATTGCTGTTTTCAGATTTACGTAGATGTGCTGCGTCAATGCCCAGCAGCTGGGTGTGCAAAAGTCAAAAAACACATAATGTTATGTTTTGATTATTAAAAAACGGTATTTTTTGCACCTTTCAATTCACCTGTGTGAATTAGAATTGGCTGTATTAAGATTTCCGTAGAGGCTGCGTCAATGAACAGTGCTGGCGTGCGCGCAAAACGTCAAAAACTTGTAACTGTTATGTTTTGATTAATAAACGGAATTTTTTGCACCTTCAATTCACCTGTGGTGGAATATAGAATTGCTGTTTTAAGATTTACGTAGATGCTGCGTCAATGAACAGTGCTGGGTGCGCAAAAGTCCAAAAAACACGTAACTGTTATGTTTTGATATAATAAACGGCTATTTTTTGCACCTTTCAATTACCTGTGGTGAATAATAGACTTTGCTGTTTTAAGGATTTAAGTAGATTGCTGCGTCAGATGGAAACAGTGGCTGGGTGCGCAAAGTAAAACCAACCTTAACTGTGATGTTTTTCGTACTGATACCCGGTATTTTTGGCAACAAACAACCTGTGCTGACTCCAGATTGTGGCTTGTAATTTTAAGTGCAAGGTGGATATAACAACCGTTCACAGGGTGTGCTGTAATGGGTAAAATTGAACACCTATCTGAAATGTATACTGTAATAAAAAATGGCCGATTATGCGAGCTAAAAAGGAGAGGGACTGCAGTTACTAGAAATGATGTTTATCAATATAGTTCAGGCTGCCCAATATCCAGGAAATTATTTCAATAGCAACCTGTTAATAATAAAGATATTCCACTACATATGTCTACTAAGTCTTGGTGAAACTTTCATCCAGTGTTCTTTATCAGATAGAGCTTGTCTGTGTTCGACCCGCGGGTCCCCCACCCCCCGCTCCCACCGGCCGTGAAATTGTACAGCGGTAGATGCTGCTTTTAAAATTCTCTAGCTACCTGCATAAAATCTTCAAATCTCTAATCTAACTAAATTGGCAGGATCCAGCTAATAGTGAGTTTCTTGTGCAGAATATAGACTAAATTTCGCTGAGCTGTTTGGCCCAGGCAGAGCGCCAGGTCCTATTCCCTAAAGAGAGTGAGCGGGACATGAGGCTGGAAACAGGAAACGTGTTCTATGTAATAACAACGATGGTCATGTGATTTTTCTAGCCAAATCGCAACCCTCCACATCCCAGTTATTACGTTCGCACACACATCTCCCCTGCTTATTCTGTAAATTGATTTGCTGGCCGCCAAAATACAGAGGCGCCGAACCAAAGGCGTGACTTAATAGATGATGCAAGATTTTAACCATACTTATCTATTCATCTGGAAAATTTCGATCACCATAAAAACCTTGCCGATTTTAACTTTGTCGATAAAAATCGCTCAACACTAGTTGCCATGTTTGGGTAAATAAATTTGTTCCTTTTTGAAGTGCTGCCTTTTCTTCATTTTTTGCAGTAGATAGATAAAGGACACAGGCTGAAAGACAGTCAAAGAATAAGACTACAGATACAGAAATCATTGTACTCATACAACCAAGACAAATAGGAAGAAGAAGAGGAAGAAGAAGAAGAAGAAGAAGAAGAAGAGGAAGAAGAGGAAGAAGAGGAAGAAGAAGAAGAAAGAAGAAGAGGAAGAAGAGGAAGAAGAGGAAGAGAAAGAAGAAGAAGAAGAGGAAGAGGAAGTAGAGGAAGAAGAAGAAGAAGAAGAAGAGGAAGAAGAAGAAGAAGAGGAAGAGGAAGAAGAAGAAGAAGAAGAAGTAGAAGAAGAAGAAGAGGAAGAGGCGAGGAGGAGGACAAGGAGTAGCAGAGGAAGAGGAAGACAGAAGAGAGGACGAGGAGAAGACAGAAGAGGCACGAAGGAAGAGGCAGAAGAAGAAGAAGAGGAAGAAGAAGAGGAAGAAGAAGAAGAATAGAGGTTGGAGTCTATTATTATTATGTACTAATTAAAAGCATAGGAGTTAAAGGTAAAACTTAAGATATGTACAGCTGAAGCCAGAAGTTTACATACGCTATATAAAAAGACACATATGCATGTTTTTCTCCTTCTTGACATGAAATCAGAATAATCTTACCATTTTAGGTCAATTAGGATTACCAAAATTATTTAGATTGCAAATGCAGAAATAATGATAGAAAATGTTTTAAGTCATTTGTATTACTTTATTTGCAAAGTCCATAAGTTTACAACACTAGGATTACTACGCCTTTACAAACAATTTGGGACAGCCCATTTGATGTGTCAGTCCTTGGAAGCTTCTGATAGGTTTATTGGTAACATCTGAGTTATCAGAGAGACACCCTGTGGATGTCCTTCAGGTATCTGGAATTGCAACACCAGAATCACACTGCTTCTGTGTGTAACATCTTGAGAAGTCTAAAGAAAATCAGCCAACATTCAGGAAGTATATTGGGACTTGCACAAAATCTATGGTCATCCTTGGGTGCAATTTCAGATACCAGAAGGGGCCTGTGTTCATTGTACAAAAACCATTATACGCAAGTACAAAAAGAAGGGAATGTCCAACCATCATTACGCCTCAGGAAGGGTGACGGGTTGGGTGTCTTAGAGATGAACGTGCTTTGTCCACATGTGTATATCAACCAAGCATAAAAGCAAAAGACCTTGTGAAGATGTGGCGGAAGCTGGTAACATTGTGTCATCATCCACAGGAAACAAGTATGAAGGCCACTCTGTGAGCTGACAGGCCACTCTGCCAGGAAGAAGCCAATTACTCAAAGAAACATATGAAGCCAGCTACAATGTTTGCAAATAACACAGTACAAAGACCTAGATTTTTGAAGCCACTGTCTGAATAAAAATTGAACTGGTTGCAATCATGACCATCATTAAATTTTGACAAAAAAGGAAGAAGATCGGAAGCCATTGGAAACATTCCAACGTGAAACATCGGCTGGCAGCATCATGTTGTGAGATGCTTTTGCTGTAGGAGGACTGGGTGTAACTTCACAAATGGCATATGCGGAAAGAAGATTATGCTGGCAATACTGATGAACATCTCAAGATCTACGCAGGAAGATAAAGCTTGGCAGAAAATGGGTTTCGCCAAAATGGACACACACGGGAAGCATACTGCCAAATTGGTTACAATAAGTGGCTTAAGGATAACCAGTCAATATTTTGGAGTGGCCATCACAAAGCCCTGATCTCACATCCTACTGAAAATTTATGGGCCAGCTGAAAAGGCGGTGCGAGAAAGGAACCAACAAAAACAATGGCCTCAGTTACACAGTTCTGATAGCAGGAAGGGTCAATATTCCACCAAAACTATTGTGAGCAGCTTGTGAAGGATATCCCAAACATTTGACCCAAGTCATACAGTTTAAGAGCAATGCTACCAAATACTAATGAAATTACTTTGCAGAAAGTAATAAAAATTCTCTCATTATTCTGGCATTTGGTAAATATAAATAATTTTGTTAATCCTAATTGACCTAAAATGGGTAAGGTTTATTCTAATTTCATGTCAGATAGTGAGAAAAACAAGCATATGTGTCTTTTTATATAGTGTATGTAAACTTCTGGTTTCAACTGTATCATCATATATGATAGAGACGTAAATAGGTTCTCAAAGTGAATATCCTATTGTGGTGCTAGCAATTACATATATTGCCTGCTATTAATAAGCATTCTCCTATTGTTGTTGTTACATCTGCTTTTGTTTCCTTTTAATTACCAAGCTCATTAGGTGTGTTGTATCTGCACTCAGTGTGACCATTTACATTATTATCCCAGTAAATTATCTGCTTAGTTAAGCTTATTATTACCTTCAATCTTCTTATTAATCCTGTCACTTTAATACCATTAGTGACTTCTAGTTTATTCTCTTCACATTCTGTAACCACTTATCGCCACAGCCAGTTTTAGTCTGACACATCGCCATTTGTAAAATCTGAAATGTGTCGCTTTATGTGGGAACTTTTTAGGCGGGAGGAGGGGGAATCCTGCACTGCAGGCTTGTCACAGTTTATATGGTTTTGGTGTGGTTTATATATTGCAGCAGAGAACTGCTGTGAGATTGCCTTTATTACCAGCAAGCTACTTTCAATTTACTAAATTGTTTGAAAATGCATGCAAAGGTGTTGGAAAAGCGTTTGGGGGCTTTTACATGGTGCAGTTTTCGTGCATTTTTAACTGCACTCCATTTAAACACCCTTTATTACCAGCAAGCTTCTTCCAGTTGTCTAAATTGTTCTGAAAGGTGTTTCAAGTAAGTAATCAATTACTGTGTTTGAAATATTGCAGATTATAAACACAGTAATCAATTATTCACTTTCCAAACAGTTTAGATAAGTGAAAGAAGATTTCTGGTGATAAATTATATACTTTTTTAATAGATTGGACTTTTACAGATAGGGCATTACCAATTATGTGTAATTTATTTCCCCTTTTTTTAAGTTTAATAATTAGTCCCCCTAGGGTTCTTGACCACTAGTTGGCACATTACCTTGTCCCATATGCAGCAGTACTATTGTATTTCTGCATATAGGATTTTCATTCATTACCTATTACACTATACCTATTGCAGGTTGTTATAGGTGTGCATACATGGCAGCTGCAGAAGCCTGCATGAGGCTTCCGGCCGCAATGGCAACCGATCACCCCCCCTGCAATTACATTCTGCATCATTCCTCATTCAGCAAGCCGCTGTGGCAGTGATTGCAGCGGAGTCTAAAGTGGTAACAGCAGGGACAGAGCTGGCTTGATCCCTGCTGTCAGCAGCAGCTGCTGACTGTAGTGAATAGCCGCCAGCCGCCACACTATACTATCTCGGACCAACAGGTGACTGGAGTGCGGCGATGCTGGGAAAGCTGGCGGCAGGGTTTAACCTGTTAAACTCCGCCATCGGCGTTCCACAGCATTGATCCTCCCGAGTCTTCTGCCAGATTGAGATAGTACATTTGGACTACATGACGCACCCATATTTCCACCCCAAATTTGGGAGGAAAAAAATGTGTCTTATAGTCCAAAAAATACAGTATTTTTAATTTCATTTTCTATTTTGTTTTACATGCACTTTTTCTACATTTTAACACTTTTTTTCTATTTGCCTCCCTAGGTGTATACACTGCATTTTTTCTGAGCAATTCCGTACGGGAAAATGTATTATGTACCTATCATTCAACTTACTAAACCCTTTGGGTTTTTGGGAAAGGGGTTTCAAACAGACTACCGTTTGAAAACAGGGGAGACGCCCATTATCTAGCCCCTGGCAAAAAACGGGAAAGGGCCCAAATGTTTGCTTTTGTGATTTGTCCCAAACCCAAAAGGGCAGAGGGATCCTTCTCCCTCAGGCAACAACCTATATATGCATTTTCCTTTTTGACGGGCAGGCTTCTAAGGTTTAAACAAAATTTCCCCGGGGGGTTTAAAAAAAAATCAAAAGAAATATAGAAATTTACTTACTTAAAAACACAAATACACGGCCATACTTCAGCTAAATTAGCTGGAAAATTTAAACCCAAATTCCCCAAAAGTAGGGGGGGAAATTAAGGGCCCCACTGTTTCCCTTAAAAGAAATTATAGGGGGCAGTTCACTAATGAACAATTGCAAACACCACCCATCCATTGGGGGGAAAAACTGCCTAGTTAAAAAAACTACACTTTGGGAAAAGAAATCCCATTTTCACCCGTATGCAAAAAAATTTCCCCCAAAAAACTATAAAAGGGAAGAATGCAAAAATTCCAAAAAAAAATAAAAAAAAAAAAAAACCAAAAAATACTCACATGCCTACTATCGATAAGGGACGTGATTGCTAGTATTCCAATTGCTTATAGATAAGGCATATAAAGGATAACAATTTTATGGTTATGTGTGGTATCTATATGCAATTGTAATCCTATAAATCACCACCCTCACAGATAGTAGACTTGTGAGGGGTTTTTTAAAGTTTTTTTTTCCCCATTTTATTTTAATCTCCCCTTTTAAGGGGTTTGGTTTGGGGGGTGGGTTTTTTTCCCCACCATTTTATATGAACTTTTTGGTAATTATCCAATGTGGCAGTTTTTTTTTTTAATAGGCATTTTCTCCCCCCCTGGTGGTTGGTTGGGGTTTTAAGCAATTTTGGGGTTTTCATTGTGTGGGGCTGCACCTGCGAATTTTTCTCCTAAAGGTTTAAAAGAAAGGGCTTTTTTTTACCTCTTACTTTGAATGGTTTGTTGTCCACCTTTTTGAGTTTTTAAGTATAATCTCTTGCGGGTTTTGGTGATTGGTGGAAAGCAGTCCTGGGGGAAAAATTCATTTCACCATGGGGTCCTGTAACCTTTGTTTTTTTGGGAAGAAAATTTAAAATGGGGGGGTTCCAAAGAAGGAACATCCCAAATAAAGGGGGTATTTTCGAAATGGCTGAAAGCTGACCATGTGTGAAATAGGAGGGGGACCATCTGCGCCCCCTTTTTTACTTCTTTTGGAGATTCAAAGAAAAAAAAAAGGGGGGGGGGAGGGGGGGGGGAAAAAAAAAAAGGAAGTCATTTTGTTTCGCTGCATTCAAAAACCCCCATAAAAAATGAAAGGGGGAGAAGGACAATACTCCTATGTTGTGGGTACACTCTTTTAACTGTTTGTCACTTGTCAGAAAGGGGTTGAATTATTTGTCTTGCATTTTAAAGGGGAAAAAAACCCCTAGAAAAAAATTTTTTAAAAGGAGATTTCAAATGAGAAACCTCTTTTTTTTTCCTTAAAAATTCAATTTGGTTGGGTTGCCCAAATTTTTATAAAAATTAATTTTTTAACATTCCCTTTTTGTTTTAAACAAAATGAGATAATAATAACTAAAAGTTTTCATAAAAATACTGACACTAATAGCTTTATTCCATCTTTTTATTTGCCCCCCTTTTCCGAAGGGTTTTACTCTTTTCCAAAATACCCAAAAAAACAGGGGACCTAATTCCTTTTTCCCGGGAAACTAGGCCAAAAAACGGAAAATTTAATGAAATGGGGAGAAAGCCGATTGACAGAAAAAATTTTTGCCAGAGGAAAAAAAGCAGACAGTTTTTAAACAGGCAAAAAACACGGGTTTAAAAAACTAATTTTTTAGAAAAATTGAAACTGTTTTTAAAATGGACAAAAGGGGGGTTTTGGCCCAAAAAAAAATTGAAGGGGCAAATAAAAGGCAATTATCCAATTATTAAAATTTCCAATTTTTTTTATTTGGGCAAAAATTTTGGGATATTTAAGGAAAAAATTTTTAATTAAAAAATTTTTTGGACCTATATTTTAAAACAGGATAAAATTTCCTATAGGGGGGCTACTTAACCCCAAAATTTTCCCAAAATTTAGTTTTTTAAGAAAGAAAAAAATTTCCCGGGGAATCTTATTAGAAACCTATGATTATTTAATTTTGGGGAAAAAAAACCCCCAAAATTTGTCAATTTTTATGGGGTTTGGAAAAAAGGGAAATTTTTTTAAAGGATTTTAAAAAAAGTTTTTTTTTTCCATGCAAACATTGTTTGCTTTGAAAGAATTATTTTTCAAAGGGAAAATAAAATAATAACACATTTTGGGAGTGAAAAAGGAAACTCCCAAGTAAAATTTTTAAATTTTTTTAAAAAACCATTTTAAAATGCCCCCTCAAAGGATTTATTTTAGGGGGGTTAATTTTGTTTATGGGGGGGTCGTTTTGTTGTGGGTCCATTGAAAAAAATTGGCATTTCTTTGGTTCGCGACCTTTTTAAAAAACTTTTAATAAAAAAGGGGGTTTAAATTGGACCCCCCTTCTTTTTAACGTTTTGTTTAAAACGCGGGCCGGGGGGCCGAGTGTCCAATTATCATGCCCTTTTGTTTTTTTGAAAAAATAAATTGGGTTTGGGAGATTTGACCCCCAAGGTAGGGGGGCGTGGTTTTATAAACATTTTTTAGTTTGGTGTTTTGGGGGAAACTATCTTTGGAACTCAGCACCCCGGGGTTCTTTTTGGATTTGAAACTTGCCCTTTTTTAAGCCCAAAGGGTAGGGGAATTGCTGTGCCTTTTTGAAAATTTCTTTATTACTTTTTTTTGTAAAAGGTTTAAAAACAAAGTTTAAAGGCGGGGATTAAAATTTTCCCTTTCATTTCCCTTGAAAGAATCATTTTTTTTGTTAAAAGAAGCAAAAGGTAATTTTTTTAAGTTGGGTTTTGGGGGACAAGGAGGTTTTTAAAAAGGTTTTTTTAGATAAACCCGGTTTGGTGGGTTTCCACAATAGACTGGATAAAATTTTTTATGTCGGGTTATTAATTGTTGGGGCCATAAATACCCTTCATTTTCGCTGGCTGGGAAATTAAAAACAAGGGGGCCCGGCTGGTTTTTGGGATTTTAATTTTTATAAAAATTTAAATTTGGGGTTTTAAATTTATTTGTTCAAAATTTTCCTTCAAAAATTTTGGGATTTGTTTCTTTTTTTAAGATCCTTTTGCATTTTCCATGTGCGGTGGTGAGGGGGGGAGGGGAGGGCACCATTTATTTTGTTTCTGGGGCAAGGGCCAAACCCCTTTCCCCCCAGCCCTAAAAAAGAATCCACCCGTTGGGGGGGTATTCCCCAACAAAAAAAATTGAGAGAGAAAAAATGTCGGGCCACTTCGAGCTTTAATTGTTAAACCTTCTTTTTTAGGGAAAAAAACTTCCCCAACCCCAACCTGGGGGAAAGCTGTAAGGACCCAGGGGGGGCATACACAACCAAGAAAAGGTAAAACCAAGTTTGAATTTTGACCTTTTTATATTCGGAAAAAAATATTTCAAATTTTAAAAAAAAAATATTAATTTTTACCTTCAAAAATTTTTCCAACCATTCCCAACCCCGGGGGAATCACCCAAAGGACTGGGGATCCCTGGACCCAAACATTTAAAAAATGCTTTTGTTTTCAACCCCAAATAAAAAGGAAAAAAACCTTTTTTAATAAAAACTCAGAGCTTTCCTTTCCTCTTTCGCTTTATTTTCTAAGGGAGTGGGGGGGTGTTTTTAATTTAAAAATGGCCCTTTTTTTATTCCCTTTTTTTGTTTCTATCCCTAAAAATGGTACACACCCATTTGTAACTTGGTTACACATATTTCCTTTCCTGCATTTGGTGTTTTCCGGGCTTTAAAAAGCGTTTTCCCCCAAATTTTGAAATTTAAAATTTTGGGCAAATTTTTTGGGGGTGGTTTGTGGCACCCCTGTTGAAATTAAGGGGTGATACGGGTAAAATTCCCAAATCCCCCTTTTAAATTTTTCATGAGGGCTTTTAAAAGGTTTATTAAAAACCCTGCAAAGGCAAATAGTGGCTAAAAAATTTTAGCTTTGGTTTGTTTTTGGGTTGAAAAAAAAGGAACCCAAAGGGGAAACCCAAACATCTCCAATAAAGAGAAGTAAAAATTTTATAATCTATGTTTTTCTTTTCCAGCCCTACACGGGAAAATGCCTTCCCCCTTTGTGTTCGGGTTAAATGCACGGGGTTGCCCAAATTAGTATCAGGGATACAATATAAAATAAACAAAAACTCCCCGAAAAGGGGGCTCCTGCCAGGCGGGAAAAACCCCCCAAATTTCCCCGTCCCCTTTAAATCCCCTTTTTCAAACCACCCTACCCCCTTTTTCCGCCGGCGAAAAAATTAAAAAATTTTACTTTCCCTTAAATTTCATTCCCAAAATTTTTCCCTATTCACTTCTTCAAATTTTCCCCGGGGGTCCTTTTGGGGGGGCAGCCAGTGTCTTTTGGAACATTCTACGCGGCGGGCTAATAAAAGTGCACGTTTCAAAACCCTCCCTTCATGGGCTTTAAAAAAAGGGGGGCCCCGGGGAGAAAAAACTTTCCGTTTCCACTTGGCCTCCCCCGGAACCCCTCAATGGCAAACCCCCCCCCCTTTCCCAACCTAAATCCCCCAGCGCACCCCATTTTCGGAAATTTAAACTGTAAATACTGTACTGCCCGGGGGGGTGGCGGGGTTCCCTTTCCGGGGAATTCAAACTTAAAAAAACCCCATATTTAATTTTCCATGCGCGGGGACCGTTGTAAATTTTTGCACTTTTTAACCCCCCTTGTCCCCCCTTATCCCCCAGAAAGTTTTTGGAAAAGGGGCTCTTCCCCGATGGGGGGCCCTTTCCCTTGGTCTAATCGGGGAAAATAGTTTTTTTCATTTTTTGAAATTAAGGGTTTGTTTTTTTTTGGGTTTCTCCACCATTTCCCGTCAAATTTTGGAAAGGGGCTTGGGGGTTTTTTGTTTGGGGTTATATAGAGAAATAAAGTTAAGGTATTTTTTTAATTCATTTTTATTTCTTTATTTTTTTATTTAACTGCTTTATGAAAAAAAAGGTTTAAAAAATTCTACTAAAAAAATTTTTTTTCTTTTAGTCTTTTTTTGGAAAAATTCCTATTGAGGGCAAAAAAATTTGACCCCCCGGCGCCAAACCCAATAATTTTGGAAAAGAAAATTGCATGTTTTTAAAAGACAAAAACCTCCACTTTGTAATTTTTTTTTCCCCCTTTAAACAGAGGGTTTCTTTTAAACCCTTTTTTTTTTTTGTTTAGCCCCAAAAAAGGGGGGGTTGCCCTTGGTAAAAAAAGGGGGTTTTTAAAACATAGCATGGGGAAATTCCCCTCTAATTATTGGGCATAAAATTAAGCCAAATTTAAAATTTCTGTAAATGTTTTTAAATGTACAAATTTTTAACCAAAGACCTTTTTGCCAAATAAACAGCCCAAAAAATTTTCCTTTGGGGAATTTAAAATTCCCGTAATTTAAGGATGGGTGTTTTACATATTTCCATAGTTCCCAAAATTGCATGCCCCATAATATGCTACCATGTAGAAAATATGTAAGTGGGTCTGGATCACAGCACAGTGAAAAAAAAAAAAGGGGTTACTGGTATTTAAAACGAAAAATTTTTAAATTTCAGATTAAAACCCTTTTTTAAAACCCCAAGGGCCAATTATTTTTAATAAAATTTAACTGTGGTTTTCCCATTGTTCTCCCCCAAGTTCTTGTGTTTTCTCCACAAACAAAAAAAAAATTTAAAAATTTAAACCACCACTTAAGTTGAAAATTTGTTCCAATATATTAAAAAAAAGGTTCCTTTAAAAATACCCCAAAAAAATTTTTTCGTAATGCCCCTCAAAAAAAAGGAACATTTCGAATAATCCATTTCAACCCTTTTTTGCGTGGGCACCAAAAATTTTGAATTCAATGTTCATTCCAAGAGGCTTTAAAGTTTTGAAAACGCAAAAAAATCCCTTTCAGTTCTTTTTTCCCAAAGTATTCGCTCATGGGTCTCAGCCTGTATCAGGTGGGGGAGGGGAATCAACTTGTTAAAAAAAAGTTGTGCCCAATTGTTTTCAGGGTTCAAAAAAAATTTGTTTTTTTTTTACCGTAATTCTGCGTTTTATTTAATTTCCACTTTTCCCACCACGTTTCACAGTAGATAACCCACAGGGGCCTTTGGTTTTAAAATTTAAATTTAACATATTTATTAAAGGAGCAGAAACGAAACCCTTTTTACTATTCTGGGATTTTGAAATTGAAATTTTTTCCCTTTTAAAAAATACGGTTGGGAAAAAAGGGTAGAATAATTGAGTTTAAAAGGGAAAAGGGGTTTTACAAAATACCCTTGGTATTACTATACTATCATCCAAAATCAGAACTTGACTGTCTGTCACACATTTTCCTACTTTTCCAAGGGAGGGGGGGGGGCCCCTTAAAAAAAGATGTCAATTATTTTTTTTTTAAGAAAACTGTCATTCACCCAAAAAACGGGCTTCACCAATCTAGTAGCTTTGAGGACTGTGAAATTGGTTAAACAAATTGGGTTCTATTTTTAAAGGATCTTTTCCATTTTTTTTCCCCAACTCTCTTTTTGTATCTTTCCCTTTTTTTACTTTCCCCCATTCCCCTTCTTTAAAATTTTCCTTTGTTATAAAAAACCCCTTTTTTGGGGGGGTAATTTTCTTATATCCCCCAAAACCTTTGCCCACATTCCTTCACCCAAGCTTCAAGTTTGGTGTCATCGATCCCTTTCCCCTCATAACCCCAAAGGGCCAGCAAAAATTTAGAAGCAGTTTAAAAGCATGTTTTAGAATGGTTACAAACTGTATTTTTAAAAAAAATTTATTCTTTTTTCGGGGGGAATTTAAATTTAAAAAAGATCATTTTAAAAATGTCCCCATTCTAAAAACTTTATAAAGGGTTTTTCTAACCCAATTTTATTTTTAAATCATGGGGAAAAAAACCCTTTTTGGGCAAAACCAATCCCAAATTTTGGGCACTTTTTTTAAAATTAACTTGAAAAGTTATAAAAATTTTAAATTTTTTCCGGTTCCCACTGTCAAAGATAAAAAAATTTTTGTTAATGTAATGGATCAGGCACAAGCCCCCCCCCTTTTTAAAGCGGAACAAAAACAAAAACCCTTTTCTCAAAGGTAAACTAAAAAGATGTTATTTAAAATTTGGGGGCCACATTGGGGCCCCATTTTTTGTACCCTCGTCTTTTCCGCAAAGCAAGACCCCCAAAAAAAGGAAATATTTCCTCCTGAGTACAATTCCAAGCTGAGTGAGGACAAAGTGCGCAGGTTTGGTGTGAATCTTGTACAGACACTGCCTGTAAATCAGCATTATGTTCAATAGAAGTATACAAAAAAAAACTAATAATACCAATAAAAATTGATTAGGCAACTCTATAGTTTGTAATTCCAACAAAAAAAATCTGATATGTCTCTAACACAGTAGAGGGCGGTCGTGGTAAAGTTTCAAAATATCCCATCTAAAAAAATCACAGGAATACTAAAGATACATCCCCGTCTTGAAACAATGTATCTACCAGGTGGATCATCCAAATTTGTACGAATCTTAGGGACTATATATAGCACAGATGTTTCTAGAGAGGCATCCTTCAAATAACTGTCTAATTTCCTATCAGTCAAATCTTTTACATAGTGATTTATCCACAATGCTTTTAATTTTCTGCATTATATAAAATTTAGGTTCCCTAGTTAAATCTTTTCCATACACGGGACTTTATCATTCAATCGCCATAAAATCTCATGTTCATATTTTATTAAGTCCATTACCATGATTGCACCCCATTATCTGCTGGATTGGTGCAGTTCTTAAAAGTGATTTGTGCTTTTTTCTTAGTAATTTATTTGTAAACATGCCTGATAAAGGAGTCTCTGTGCTCTGAAAACTATCAAATACAATTTTTCTGGTTAGCCAGTAAAGGTATCACTGCCCCTCCTCACTCACTAAAAAAAATACTTGGGATGAACGGGGAAAATACGCAACTGCACCATTGTTTTTTTATTCTTTTTTTCCCATGTACAATTTGATATTAATGACATGTTAAATTTGTTTTGTGGGTCAGCAGAATTTTTAATTTTTGTTTGCAGTGTCACTTCCTAGGACCAATTACATTTTTCCACCAACTAAGCTGTATTAGGGTTAAACATTTCTGTGGTTAGATATATATATATATATTTTTTAGCATTTTCAATTTTAGAGTACATATGACTTTTTTCCACTTTCAATTCCAATTTTATATTGGAAGTAAGGCTATTGACAAAAACATAATTCAGATTTGTTTTATGGCAGTAATATCTAAAAAAAATTTTTTTTTAAACCTTAAATTCTTTTTTTAGGCTCACTTAGGTACTAGTACAAGTGATTGCTAGCACAGTATACTATGGTACTTGTGTACTGCAGTATATATTGTTATTCTAGCAATCCCCTATTATATTTTGCCTCTGGCCACAATTAGCGTAGTAGGTAGCTAGGTTAGGTTGGTAAACGATACATGTTGCAAACATTTCTGTGTATGTAAAAAGTTGGACAGAAAGTTCTGCAGGAGGCAAACTAGAATATTTTATATATTATTTTATATATCGTATATAATATATATATTATATATTTAATATATATACAAAAAAACACACACACATATACACTTTACACATCAATTATAAGCACACAGGACTGCTGCTGTCAGCAATGGCCAGACTCTTCTACTCAGGGAATAGTTTCCC
The DNA here is from genome assembly GCA_025379985.1 of Phyllomedusa bahiana. NCBI lineage: Eukaryota > Metazoa > Chordata > Amphibia > Anura > Hylidae > Phyllomedusa > Phyllomedusa bahiana. The sequence continues at coordinate 72,619 of JAODAL010011210.1, read as the reverse complement.
AAATTAGGTCTTTTAGGGGTGTTTTTTTTTTTTTAAGTTTTAGAACCTGTCTGTAAACCTGAAATGGCATGCTGACTTTGTTTTTTAGGAGAAACAGAAAATCCACTTAAGACTTCTTACCATGATAATTTTATGATTTCTGCAGTGCATATATCAGCGGCTGTAAATCTGCCATCAGGAAAATCTGCCATTCCTCAGATCAGGTGTATACTACATTGTGTTGCCCTAGTGTATTGTCAGAAAAGGACATATTGCAAATAGGAGATTTAATGATACTCATTATCCTGAGCTGTGCTCGTTTAACTGTAAAAAGGCCAATATGCCTTGAAGGAGTACCTGAAAATGGCACCTGAAATGGCACCTAAAGAAAATCTTAAGGAAAAGTGACCCCAAAATCCAGTAGGTACTCCTCCTATTCTGAGGCTTGTGGTTGAGCCAAATAGCGCACTAGGGCCACATATGGGATGTCTCTGAAAATGGCAGAATCGGAGGAATCGATATTAAGTTGCATTTTCTTGATAACATCTACTGTGTTCCAGTTGAAAAACTGCAACAAAATTTTAATTTTGATATTTCACCTCCACTTCACTTTTATTTCTGTAAAACACCTAGAGGGCTAATACACTTCCCTAATGCTGTTTTGAATAGTTTAAGGGGTTCAGTTTCTTAGATGGAGTCATTTATTGGAGTATCCCTCAAAGCCATGTTAGAACTAGTCTGGCCTCTTAAAAAAAATCTGTTGCAAATTTTCTTTTTTTAGGGCCCCTTATTTCCTAAAAAAAAAATTCTCATTGCAATGATTAGCTTTAAGCAAGTAAGGAAAGCTAAACGAAGACCATTACTAAATACAATGCTGTTTTGATTTAGCTTTTACTCCCCTTAGAGTACTTAAGTTTTTTTTAGGTTACCAACCACCTCTCTCTTCTCTGTCTCTTATATGATAAATCTAAGCTGCCATCAGTCAGTTCGACAAAGGTGAGTCCTTCCCTGCAGTCTTAACTCTACCAATGGAGTTTGTTTACCTAACTAAATGAGAATCTTTCACCATTTAGAGCTCTACAGCCTTGTGTATTACATTTTATAAACCTCCCAAATTCATCACATTGTAACAAGAATAGCTAGATAAGCAGAGCTGTTATTGCAATCACTGCTATAGAAGCACCCACAGCCATACCAGGACGTGAGAGTCTGAAGCTGGCTGTGGCTCTCTGAAACTGCATGGTGAGAAAAAACAATTAAGCTCTATAAGTTCATATGCCACCATTTTGGTGTGCATATCATGTGTTAAATAAATGCTATAAATTTTTTTGTAGGGAATAAAAATAAAACAGTGATTTTGCCACTGATTTATCCAATTTAGTTTTACGAGATTCACATTGGGTACAAAATAGTGTGTTACTTTCAAGCTTTTCTGTCACTAGATTTCAAGAAATATTAGAGTTTTTGCTGATGCAGCTGCATGGGGGCTAATTTTTTGCAGGCTGAGTTACTTATAGTTTTCATTGGTATCATTGTGTGAGTTTTGATAGCTGCATGCAGATCAAGCCATGCACACATGTGGCTGCCAATAGCCCGAGTCTCCTAATGATATCACTGTTTCACCGGAAAAGTGGTGCAACCATTGACAGCTGTCAAACCCTATCTTTAATGGTACGAGTCATTGCAGGTGCCAAAATACTCGGTTTGTGCATCTTTGTTTTATCACTTTCTAATAATTTATTGTTTAAAGAGAATTTTTTTTTTTTTTTTTTACTTCAGGTTCATTTTTAGTCCTATGATGGCATTCGACTATGCAATCCTTTGATAGCTTATCTAGTAATTTATTATATAGCACCAACATATTCCACAACACAGAGACAGAGACTATCACTCACATTGGTCTGTTGCTGAACAAACTGAGGCCCAAGCTGTACTCCTTCAAGGCATATTGGCCTTTTTACAGTTAAACGAGCACAGCTCAGGATAATGAGTATCATTAAATCTCCTATTTGCAATATGTCCTTTTCTGACAATACACTAGGGCAACACAATGTAGTGTACACCTGATCTGAGGAATGGCAGATTTTTTCCTGATGGCAGATTTACAGCCGTTGATATATGCAATGCAGAAATCATAAAATTATCATGGTAAGAAGTCTTGAGTGGATTTTCTGTTTCTCCTAAAAAACAAAGTCAGCATGCTTCTGTAGATCGGAATACATTCAAGTAATTACAGCTCAGTTGGCTTAAAATAAAACAAACACCTAGCAATCAAGAAGTTTGTGACAGTAGATTTGTAAAGCAGAAAATATGCAAGCTTAGGGAATTGACCACTAAAAATCACTGGCCCTGTACTTTATCGGCCATTCAGTGCACTGAACTGGGTTTGGTTAGAATAAATGGTGCTTAGAGATCTTTGTAACTTTTTAAAACATAAAAGCACAGGTTATGTCAAAGAACGTTTAATCAACTCATTCAGCAGCTTGTCTTTGCTTGCTATTTAATGAAATAAGAAAAACAAATGAAGTGTAAGTTCACATTTAAACACATCACAAATTCTATGTTGTCTTCATACAAACTTGGAAAAAAATAGACAAGATAAAAAACTGGAGAGATTTCATCACAACACCCTAAAATGTTGACCTTGTTTCATTATCCCCTTCTAGTTCATGTAAAAAGGGACATAAGAGCAAAAGAAGGAATGATGGGCTGTTGCTGGGAGGCAGCGTGCTGCAGCAAATACCTTATGTGCCCCATTTCTCTGCTCACAATTTACATCATTTAAACAATGCCCCTTCTTGTTAAACTTGCCCCCTAATCTACTCCTCAGTGAAAATAGACAACAAGGAGATGCAACCATGTTCCCTTGTTACAGTTATATACAGTGTTGTCCAGGGCCTTGACAAAGTATTTTGGTGTCCTAGGCAAATAGGCCAAATGATGCCTACCTCTCTCACCACCTCTCTGAAAAATGTAAAAGCCTATTTCTGTCCTGATGTGTAAAGCTGCATCCTCCCCAGATAGGTGGAATGGGAAAAAACAATTGTGCCACCTTGAGGTATAATTTACATGCTATATTTGTTCTGCGGGTCTGTATGTATTGGTAAGCCCCAACATTATAGACTCGGGGGAGCAAGTTGTCACCTTCATGATGAAATCAGAAGGGGGCCATAAATTCCTTCAACCCCACACATAGTTAATTAGGTCTCTTTCCCACCATCTTCCTACCAACTCTTCCCCTGTGTATCCCTGTCTCTCAGTTAGGTTCCCTCTTTGTATACATGTATATTTATATTATCCTTTGTAATAAACCCTTTAAAGATCCAGTTGTTTCCGTTATTAAGGCACTCCAAAATCAAGCAGATTCTATAGTATGGTTACATAATTTTTTTTAATTTGCTTTGCATCAACATTTTTTGAGACCAATAATGATTTTATTTTTATATCTACATACCTAAGTAAAGGCTTACTTTCTGTGGACTTAAATATGATTTTCATTGATACCATCTTCGAATGCCTGCAACTTTTTGGTTACTTTTTATTCCTATTTTTGGGGATGCAAAGTGACCACAAACTTCTCCTCCCCCCTATTTTGAAGCTGGGTATCTTTTTTTTCGTCATGCAGGATAATTAAGGCTAAATATTAATAAATCAGACTTTTACAAAGGCCATCAATATTAATTATGTTTAATTATTTTTTTTTTATTGTATTCGGAAAATGGGAAAAAGGGTGTTTTGATCTTTCCCTTTTTTAGATTTTTAAAATGGTTAAAATTTTGAACTTGTAATTTTAGTTCCCCTAGGATACTTAACCACTAGTGGTATAGTGTACATGAGTGTATAATCCTAAATTCATGCGGACCCCTGAGTGTATTGACTATGGAAGCCATTATATGTTGTGTGCTCTTTAACTGTTGTGTCAAGATAATGTGTATAAAAGTGATAAGTCCTGCAAAGAATAAATGTTCCAAGCAGCCTGAAGCAGAGTGGTGATCCCCTACACAACTAGGGTGAGGCCATAGAGTATAAATATTGAAACCCAGATGGGAGGAGTTTAGTTATTCTTTAGTCAGTTGTTCAGTTGAGTTGTGTCTATTCCTCTTTGCTCTAAATGTCAATAAGAACAAGTAGCCCAGAGCTGTTTAGGAAGGGAGAAGACCTGACAGCACCTGTAGTGGAGTCATGAATAGTGGAAGTACATAAGGAAGAAGAAAGTAAAGACAAAGCCTCATATTCAAATGATGTCTAGTAGCTTCCTACCTAACTCATCCCTGCTACAGGCTTCTTATATGGGTTGAAAAGTGATTTCTGAAAAGCTTACTTTTGGGTGTAACATCTAGCGTGGAATAAAGGAACTGTATGTACGGTCACTGCTTTGCCCCCTGTCTTGTAATTATGCTTACAACACCAAGTAAACCTCAACCACCAGGTGCCAGTTTGTTAGCGATCAACTACTTGCATTTACCTTTTGCTTTGTGTATTGTGTTTCCTGAATTTGACCTCTTGGCCTACATTTACGGACTATTGTCTGCCTGCTGCCTGCCCTGACCTTATTGCCTGTAACCTGACAACGCCTCTGCCACTGAAAGTGGCCACATCAAGAGTAGTGACCTGGGAATTCCCTACAGCCAAGTTCAACCTGCCTTGAGGTAGGCTCTGCTGAATACTGGGGAGCTCTTTAGACTCCATTTTTTCACATGGTTCTAGTCATTTTTCTTGGAGATCCAGATCCACCACCTGATCATGACAAAAACATTTAACTATTCCTTTGCCTTGCTCACACCTGCCTTTTCAGCTTTGCCCATACATTTTCAATAGGATTGAGATCAGGGCTTTGTGATGGCTACTCCAAAACATGGACTTGGTTATCCTTAAGCCACTTTGTAACCAGTTTGGCAGCATGCTTTGGGTCATTGTCCATTTTGAAGACCCATTTCCGCCCAAGCTTTAACTTCCTGGCTGATGCCTTGAGATGTTGCTTCAGTATTGCCACATAATATTGTTTCCTCATGATACCAACTATTTTGTGAAGTGCACCAGTCCCTCCTGCAGCAAAACAACCCCACAACATGATGCTGCCACCCATGTGTTTCACAGTTGGGATAGTGTTCTTAGGCTTCCAAGCTTCTCCATTTTTCCTCCAAATGTAACGATGGTCATTGTGGCCAAACAGATCAATTTTAGTTTCATCAGACCACATGACATGTCTCCACAAATGTAGGTCTTTGTTCCTGTGTGTATTTGCAAACATTAATCTGGCTTTTATATGTTTCTTTTCGAGTAATGGCTTCTTTCTGGCAGAGTGGCCTTTCAGCAATAGAACGTATACCACTTTTCTAATGTTTAAGTGTATACCTCTGGTTACTATATACTACGGCATTGATAGGGTTCTCCCAGTTCCCTTCCTTCATAAGCATCAACTGTGTAGTATGCCGTAAATTAGAATTCACATCTTTAGGGCTTTAGTTCTTAGAGCAAGACATGATCGGAGCTACAGCATCCAAAAGCTGTGTCAGCTAGAGAAAGACTCATTGCTGGATCATATCAAAAACCATAAGGAAAGAAGGTTACTTTTTAAATTTTCAAAAATAATGCAAATGCTATTTATAAAGAAAGTTTGAAAGCATGATTAAAATGTTGGAAAAAGCACTAAAAATATGAATTCTAATGTACGGCATACTACACAGTTGATGCTTATGAAGAGTGGCCTTTCAGCCCATGTTGATACAATACTTGTTTCACTGTGGATAATGACACAATCTTACCAGCTTCCACAAGCATCTTCACAAAGTATTTTATTTTTGTTCTTGGGTTGATATGCAGATGTTGGACCAAAGCACATTCATTTCTGAGACACAGAACCCGTCTCCTTCCTGAGTGGTATGATGACTGGACATTCCCAACCTGTTTGTACTTGTGTATAATTGTTTGTACAGATGAATGAGGCACCTTCAGGTTTCTGGAACCCAAGGATGAACCAGACTTGTGTAAGTCCACAATTCTCTTCCGGATATACTGGCAGATTGCTTTAGACTTTCCCAATAATGTTACACACAGAAGCAGTGTGTTTCTGGTGTGCTTTAAAATAAATCCACAGATATTGTTGCCAATAAACCTATAAGAAGCTTCTAAAGACATGACATCTTCATATGGGCTGTCCCAAATTGTGTAAAGGCATAGTAATCCTAGTGCATGTAAACTTTTGACCAGGGGTCCTCAAACTTTTTAGACCGGGGGCCAGTTCACGGCCCCTCAGTGGGTCGATACAATTACAGTGATACCCAAATTATTATTGGCCCAGCAGGTATAGGTAGATTTAGGTGGCCCAGCAGGTATAGGTGAATTTAGGTGGCCAGCAGGTGTAGGTAGATTTAGGTCCCCCAGCAGCCGTAGGGAGATTTAGGTCCCCCAGCAGACTTAGGTAGATTTAGGTCCCCCAGCAGACATAGGTAGATTTAGGTCCCCCAGCAGACATAGGTAGAATTAGGTCCCCCAGCAGACATAGGTAGATTTAGGTCCCCCAGCAGACGTAGGTAGAATTAGGCCCCCCAGCAGACGTAGGTATAATTAGGGCCCCCAGCAGAAGTAGGTAGAATTAGGGCCCCCAGCAGGTCTGTAGGTAGAATTAGGCCCCCCAGCAGGTCTGTAGGTAGAATTAGGCCCCCAGCAGGTGTAGGTAGTATTAGGCCCCCCAGCAGGTGTATGTAGAATTAGGCCCCCCAGCAGTTGTAGGTAGAATTAGGCCCCCTAGCAGCTGTAGGTAGAATTAGGGCCCTCAGCAGGTGTAGGTAGAATTAGGGCCCCCAGCAGGTGTAGGTAGAATTAGACTCCCCAGCAGAAATAGGTAGAATAAGGCCCCCCAGCAGACGTAGGTAGAATTAGGCCCCAGCAGGTGTAGGTAGAATTAGGACCCCAACAGGTCTGTAGGTAGAATTAGGGCCCCCAGCAGGTCTGTAGGTAGAATTAGGCCCCCCAGCAGGTGTAGGTAGAATTAGGCCCCCCAGCAGGTGTAGGTAGAATTAGGCCCCCCAGCAGGTGTAGGTAGAATTAGGCCCCCCAGCAGACATAGGTAGAATTAGGCCCCCCAGCAGGTGTAGGTAGAATTAGTTCCCCCAGCAAGTGTAGGTAGAATTAGGCCCCCAGCAGGTGGAGGTAGACTAAGGGCCCCCAGCAGGTGTAGGTAGAATTAGGCCCCCAGCAGGTGTAGGTAGAATTAGGCCCCCAGAAGGTGTAGGTAGAATTAGGCCCCCCAGCAGGTGTAGGTAGAATTAGGCCCCCAGCAGACGTAGGTAGAATTAGGCCACCAGCAGACGTAGGTAGAATTAGGCCCCCCAGCAGACATAGGTAGAATTAAGCCCCCCAGCAGGTGTAGGTAGAATTAGGCCCCCCAGCAGGTGTAGAGATAATTAAAAATAAAAAACTGATATCACTCTCCTTACCTGACTCCCGCCGCTGTCGCTGCTCCCGGGCTTCTTCTTCGGGCGGCGTGACGTCACCAGGCCACGCCGCAGCGTGATGACGCTGACGCCACCCGTGCTGTGGACTCTGGTGAGGCGCATCCTTCCTGTGCTTCACCAGAGTACTCTGCAGAGCGGAGAGCCCCTGCTCTCCGCAGAAGCATCTATCTGTATGTGCGTCCGCCGGACGCACGTACAGTTAGTCCCGGCGCCGCTGCCATCACCGACCGTTAAGGTCCTAAGCCGGTACCTTAGCGATCGGTATCGACTTAGGACCCTAACGATCGGTGGCGGCGGGTAGCGGCATTGGCGGGGACTACTGTGGGTGGGGGACACTCTGCAGCGGACGGGAGGTGCTTGAGGGCGGACACTTACAATATATGGGAGGTGTCTGTGAGTGTCAGAGGGCGGACATTCTGTGTATACATTGCACAGTGTCCGCCCTCTGCCACTCACAGGCACCTCCCATATATTGTAAGTGTCCGCCCTCAAGCACCTCCTGTCCGTTGCAGAGTGTCCGCCCCTGAAGCTGGCCCCTGCTGTTGCGTGGCCCGCAATGGCTTTTTATATTACCTGTGATGTGATGTGAGACAGCAGGGGCCAGCTTATAGAGCGCACAGTAACTCAGAGGACTGCGCGCTCTGCCGCTGCCACCGCCGGTGGCGCAGGTGGCAGCGGCGGGCCGGATAAAAATCCTCGGCGGGCCGCATGTGGCCCGCGGGCCGTATTTTGAGGACCCCTGCTTTTGACTTTGCAGAAAGTAATAAAAATGCCTTAAAAAAATTCTCTCTCTCATTATTCTTTCATTTGGCAATATAAATAATTTTGGTAATCCTAATTGACCTAAAATGGGTATGATTTATTCTGATTTCATGTCAGGTAGTGAGAAAAACATGCATGCTTGTCATTTTATACAGTGTATGTAAACCTCTGGTTTCAGCTGTACGGCTATACACACACACATATATCCTACTCCCTTTCATTTCTATAGCACACCTACAGAAACAGCATGGAAGACTTTGAAGAATAATGCTGAGCAACATAAATTGTATATCCAGCAGTGGGGTGAGAGAAAGCACTTACTCGTACATTTCTGTCTTACTCTACAGCTGACGACTTCTCCCTCTCGCTTCTCCTTACTATTGTACTGGCAGCACATAACCTGCTCCCTCAGTGAGCTGCTAATGCATTTTGTTCCTTATGAATTTAGAAGAGAATGAGGAGTTTGGAGGAAGATGGAAGAGAACGAGTCTGATAAAAAAAGAGGTATTTTTCTTTAATAAGATTTATTATACATTTTCGTAACTTTGGTTGTTCTATTGATTTATGTAAAGTTTGTTGAACGTTTAGTGGATAGTGTGGTCGGCTACATTCAGAACTCCCATATAAATGAGTGAGAAGGACGGCCACAAGCACCGCCCTCCTCATTCTCTAAGATGTTTGGTTCATAATAAGCTGCAGCGCAGAAAGGCAGTAATGGGAATACTGCTTTAACTGCTATCCCCTTCAATATCCGTTTACATGTTCACAGTTTTGTAAGAGTCCAGAACTGCTGCATTGTGTAAGTTTTAGGAAAATTCAGATTTTCTTTTTACCTATATTTTCATATAGAATTACTACAAATGCTTGTATCATTCAATATAAATCTCCACACTTTCTGAATCTTTAAAGGGGTTTTATCATTTCATTAAATGGTCTTCAGAATAAGGGGGACAGTGAAAACAAGCAACTTTGCAATTAGATGTCATTAGCAAAGCTGTCTTGTATTCACAATATTCCTTATCTTGTGTTTTTGTTTACACTGATATCCAGTCCTGGTCAGATCCCTCCAGATCCCTCCTCCTTGCATTTCACTAGCTGAGAGCTCATTTACATTCTGTACAGCCCCCGGTCATATTCACGGAGCTGTGTCTCTCACTCAGAGTAAGGGACCGCCACATTTTCACTTTATTCAGCCAGAAGAAACAGAATTACACTGAAGGGCTTACACAATCAGGAAACAGCACAATTTGTGTCGATCCCTGCCTGACTCAGAGTTAGGGGCCGTAGCATTTTCTCTCTCCACACCCAGCAGAAACAGACTGCAACAAATTCTACAATGAGAAAACATAACAGTTTTGTCTAACTCTCCTGCATAGAAGCGAGATCTGTGCCATTCCTAGAGCTGTAACACATCTCCAGCTGTGAGAGGAGAAGAGTGCTCAGTCTAGATTGAATGCAGCCTGTGGTATGTATACAGCTCTTACAAAATAAGACTGATAGGGAAGAGCACAGTGACATGTGGACTAAGAGAGGGGGGGGGGGGGAGTCTCGGGAGCCCGCATGCACAGTGAAGGGGGGGGATTATGTCACCCAGCTGGGAGGGGAAGAAACGCCCCTGCATTTCCAGAGTTGAGAAGCTGAAAGCAGTGTGAATCAGCCGAACTAAGGAAGCGATACATCCCCTTTAAAGCCATAAAAATTACAGTTTATTCATGCATATCATAGCATTCTACATAAAAAATTACATAAAACGTGTAGTTAGTTAGTTTGTGAAATGACTATGTTTCTCAGCATGTAACTGTTCCAGCTATAAATATGAAATTGCTCATATAAAGCACAGTAGAATGAGCCACATTGATTTTTCACAGAGGTCCTTAACAGTGTTTTATGCTGGTTAATAGGATTCTTCTGCTTAGTGTCACAGTGTGAGATCATTAAAGCAAATTTTTTTTTATGATGCATTTGTTTTTGGAAAATTCAAGTCATTATTTTAGATTTTTTTTATGGTCTGCATAATAACAGTTCAGACCCTGTGTTTCAGAGAACATCCTTGTTGAAATTAAATGTCTAAATTAACTTTATTACATTATTTACAGCATCACATATTGTAGCTTGATTTAAATGTACCTTAAAGGAGTTGTCTCACTACAGGCTTTAAGCCTACCTCAGTGTGTCTGGCACCATAGGATTTTTTAATTCAGGGGCGTGCTTCTTGTCTGCCTCTTCTCCTCCCCCTTTCCCCTTCTATCTCCTCCTCCAACTGCAGTAACTTCTATACAGCAGGGGAAGGGGGAGGGGGTTTTCTGCTAGAGTTAACCCTGTGTGTGCCTGCCTAGGTCTGCTGCAGGCTGCTCACTGCTGGATCAGCTGCACTGCGCTGCTGTGGCTGAGCTCTTGCTGCTCCTCTCCACAGAGTCAGGAGACAGGAGAGGGCTGATCTATGAGTGTGGAGAGGTCTGTGAAGCTGTGTATGCTAATAGCAGAGCAGGGGGGGATGCAAGTGTTCCTATACCCCCTGCTTAGCATATAAATCTCCACGGACATCTCAAGCAACAACAAACAAACCCTGTTCTGTGCTGTCCTCCCATCAGGACACAGGGCAGGATGTGTCACTAATACAGCAGAACAGGGAGGGATATGAACCGTTCACATGCCCCCCTGATCTATTAGTATAGTCAAAGCTCCACAGGCACATCATGATTATAGTAACACACTTCACTGCTGTCACATCGTACTGACCACAGATCAGCCTCACCTCTGCTCTCCTCAATCTGTGTAGAGAGCAGGAGGGAGCAGGCACACACAGGGTTAATCCAGGCAGCACAGCTACACAGACACAGAAGCCAGAGCCCTCCCCCTCTCCTACAGAAGCATCACGTGGCCTCATACTGTGTGGGAGGGGCTCTGTGCTCTGACCTGTATTGAGAAGCTGATGAGTCACCAGCACTGGCAGCCAGTGAGAGAAAAATCAACAGGTCCGCTGCTATAGTGATTTGAGAAGCTGATGCACTCCTACTACCAGGGATAACTCAAAATCAGTAGGACATTTGTAATGAACATATATTGCAAAGCTGCTCGTTTTTTAAAGATCTTTTAATTAAAACCCAATCATTGTAGCGAGACAACCCCTTTAAATAAAGAACAATAAATGCCTAATTGTACTGCAGTCACTCCATACATGTCTCATTGTTGCGGTCAACAAAAATAATAAAAGGACTGGGTGGACTACAGTACACAGAAAGATTGGCAAGATTAGGGTTATTTAGTTTAGAGAAAAGAAGGCTTCGGGGGGACATAATAAATATGTTTAAATACATCAAAGGTCAATATAGAGATCTCTCCCAAGATTTATTTATACACAGGGCTGTATCTAGAACAAGGGGGCATCCTTTACGTCTTGAGGAACGAAAGTTTCTACATAAACATAGAAAGGGATTCTTTACTGTAAGAGCAGTGAGACTATGGAATTCTCTGCCAGAGGGACTTGTCATGGTGAATTCAATAACCGAGTTCAAAAAGGGTTTGGATGCATTTCTGGAGCGTAATAATATAACAAGTTATAGTGACTAGGATTCAGGAGAGGGGTCATTGATCCAGGGATTTTTCTGATTGCCAGATTGGAGTCAGGAAGGAATTTTTCCCTAAAATGAGGACAATTGGCTTCTACCTCATTGGGGGTTTTTGCCTTCCTCTGGATCAACACCTTAGCACAACAGGCTGAACTAGATGGACGACTTGTCTTTTTTTAGCCTTACAAACTATGAAACTATGAAACTATCACATACTCTCAAAGATGCATGTCCTCTATGTATTCTTTAGGTTATATTAGTTTAAATTACCTAAGGGTATGTTCACATAGCGTGTTGGATCAATTTTTGGATCCGAAAAGCACTTTCAAAAGCACTGCATCAATCAGATTCAAAACGCATCAAACACGCAGGTGCTTGTTTGGCTGCAGCAGAAATGCACCCTATAGTTTTAAATAGGGTGTCTGCTGTGTCAAAACGGGTGAACTAAGAATCTCAAAGTTTTTTTTCATGTATGATAGATAGCATAAATTCTTCTTTGGAGGTTTCCATGTATTGTATAGCCCTTTTAGCAGTGGTGTGCCACTGGTAATGGTGTGCGCGTGTAAAATATAAAATATATTTTTATATAATATATATATTATATATATATATATATTATAATATATAATATATGCCGCAACCCTGCCAGTGGCACCCAGGTAAAGATAGCGTAGGACCACCCGACCTGAGATCACGTTGTAAGGCGTGGGTGGCTTAAACATTTTTTGATCAAAACGTGTGAACTAAGAATCTCAATTTTTTTTTCATGTATGATAGATAGCAGAAGTGCTTCTTTGGAGGTTTGCATGTATTGTATAGCCCTTTTGCTGTGTCAAATGGCTCAAGAATTGACGTCAATTCTTTCAACTGATCCGAAAGACGCATCACAAAGATGCATGTAAACACACATTGGCGATTACTTGTCTGAACATCGATGCTTGTTTTATATTGAAAGCAATGTAAAATCACACTGCACATTGTTAGATGCGTGATAGATGCATCCAATAGATGGATCCAAACATGTATCTAAAAACGCATCCCAACACGGAGTCAACACGCCGTGTAAACATACCCTAATAGTCATCTATCTTCATGTGTTGGTAACTGCCATTTGAGTTCAGGCACTAAAGTGGCCTTTGTCAGCCTTATCAACTATATCAACTACAGTACACAGCATCTCCAAACTACACAGGTTTGTTATTCTTACCATCCAAAAAATATGTAATTTCAGAACAAAAAAGTTGTAAATGATGTGAAATATGTATGATGCTTTGGAGGTACCAACAGCAAACCAAAATAGAAAGTTTTAGGTTTCTTTATGGAAAGGTACAGTTGAAACCAGCAGTTTACATACACTATATAAAAAGACACCTATGCATGTTTTTCTCACTATCTGACATGAAATCAGAATAATCCTTACCCGTTTTAGGTCAATTAGGATTACCAAAATTATTTATATTTACCAAATGCTAGAAAAATGAGAGAGCGAGAGAATGACATCATCATATGGGCTGTCCCAAATTGTTTAAAGGCATAATAATCCTAGTGTATGGAAACTTTGGCTTTGCAGAAAGTAATAAAAATGTCTTAAAAAATTATCTCTCATTATTCTGGCATTTGACAAATATAAATAATTTTGGTAATCCTAATTGACCTACAAACGGGTAAGGTTTATTCTGATTTCATGTCAAATAATGAGGAAAACATGCATGTGTGTCTTTTTATATAGTGTCACTTCAGACCATTTTTAATCACTTAGATCAACATCTGCTTGCTAGACAATCTGACCACATCACCAGGCACAGGCATCATCGTCTTGCATGGGCCATGGAGCATCTATAGTGGACGAGGGACCAGTAGTCCGGAGTGCTGTCCAATGATGAATGCCGATTCAGAAATGATGCCCGCCAACGATGCTAGAGATATCATGTAAAGCCCTATGCATCAGCCAGGTCAGATTTCCTTGCACACAGTCCACACTGTTTTAAACAGTTACAAATGGTCTGATGTGTCACTTGGGTGACTCTCACCTCCCTTAAATGTGACTGTAGTTGTGAGGCATTCATCATCCAGTTCCCCAGAACATTTTTTACAATGAAGCAGTCAGTGTGTGATGTAGCCAAAGGATGTCCACTTCTTTGCCTTTCTTTGACTCTTCCAGCCTCTGCATTAACCTGCTGATGACACTCTGTGACACTCTAAGCTCAGTGGCCACTTCCGTCTGAGAGCATCCTGCTTGAAGCCTCACAATGGAGAGATACTGTTGATCAATTGTAAAGTGTTGTTTTGGTCTCATGATGTTAAATTGTGAACAGAATCATGAGGAGGATTGTTTAAATCCCAAATCAAATTGATCCCCTAAATTTAATGGGCAATTCAAAGATCAAACACCTGTTGTGAATTTTGCCATTAAGCTCTTTGTTAGAGATCAGCAAGTTGTGTAAAAAGTACTGAAACACTGAACAGTTGGATGTGCATTCTAAAGTTAAAAGATGGTGTCCTTTAGTTCATTTAAAAAGAATTTCAATATTGTTATGTTTATCCTGAGATTTCAACCAAACGCCAAATATCTGTTTTTGTGAGTAGTGTAGTGTTTGTTTGTCGTCCGTGGATAATGTGTAACATGCTCATTTTCTTGTACATTTGACATAAATTTTCACTATGGATTTTACCATTGACAATGTATCAGGACAAGTCCCATATGAGGGCTTTTCAATGGGATGGATTATACTTTGGGGTACATAAAAACTTTTTGTAATTTTAGGGGAGGGGAATAAATGAATACTGCAACTTTTGTTGGTTTCCTTTTACCACGTTCACTGTGCAGTGTAAATTATATGTTAAAAGGGTATTCCCATTTCTTTGATTTTGCTTCATTTTGTAGTTCTAGCAGTTCTAGTTTCCTGCTTGTTTACACAAGCTTCCCTGGGTTACCAACAATCTTTCTCTGCTCTAGTAGTTGCCAGGTAATGTAACTCCCTGCTGTGTCTTATCAGCAGGATAGAGCTTGCTTCACACTCCCTGCTCTTATCTTTCTGCAGAGAAAAACCTTATCTTTTAGAGTTATTGACTTTGTGCCATCCTGTCAGGTCTTTAGAGCACATACCTGTGTGTTTACATCAAAGATAAGTCATTCAGCAGCTAATAGTTTGACTTGGCAGCATGTATATTTGTCTCCAGGAGCTTCCGCTCATGAGAAAAATAGCTCCATTAGATCACATTTTTAAGTACCAAAAATAACAATAACACAATAAATAAAAATAATATAATCTTTATTAGCTAATCCTTAAAAATACAAAAAATCTAATTATAAGCATAATGTTAGAAAATAGTAAATTTTAAAGGTCAAATTCATTGTAAAGAAATATAATCAAAAAACATGATAAAAAAAAAAACAAATAATTGCACTCAGTAAATGATAACATTATATACTAGAGTCTGGATAATTAATAAGGTAATCCCATAAGAACGTGCAGCCCCAAACACGTTTCGCCTGCACTCTGTCAGGGGGGTGAATATATTTTAACTGCATTATTCTTATTATTTGTATTTTTAAGGATATACTAATAAAGATATTTGGCCTCCTGTATGAAAACAGTCTAGGCTTATGGTTGCTGGCAACAGAGTATTTACTTATGTTATTCTTCTTTAGTGTAACCCAAGCAACAGTACAGAAACAAATGGGTTATTCTCTCTGGTAGGACATGTGACAGAATTCGTTACTAAAGCTTTATTAGGGGACTTATGCTGCTCCTCGTGTTGTTAAAAAGACAACAAAATGTAAAGAAAAAAAATAACTTTACTAAAAGAATGAAGAACAGTGTAAAGAAATGATTTCTCTACTGTTCATCCCAGCACAATAGCAAAGGGTATTAAGCAAGAGCCAACTGAAATCTAAAACCGTCAATAGTTACTTTCTCCCAAGCCCTAATGTCAAGCTTATAGTGCATAATTAATTTATTGATATTTGACTAGAAAGCCGCTCCACAGATTCGGTAAATTGAAAACCTTCCTCCCTCTGCCTAAGAAGCCATCATTGCTCACACCAACTGCAACTTTACTCACTGAAGGGGAGTCTTATCCGCAAGTTAGCACTTGGCAATAACTTTTCTGAACCATCTGTCTGAGCTGGCCAAAGGATAAAGGCTTTGGTTTGAACAATTTTGTTCTTTGGCTAGCAAGATAGGTAAGTACATCTAAGACTTTGAAAATTAGAGACAAGACGGGAAACACGGCAGTGCTCTTAGAACCTATCCTCGAAGGAAAGAGATGTTTGGCTCTCGGGCTTAATATAGAAGAGGGGAATATTTTCCAGTACTCACAGAATAAAAAACTTTAAATCCATATTTTATTTTACAACAGGTTAAAAGAATGTTTGACTTCCTCCTGACATGTTTTGAGACCCACAAGGCTCTTAGTCAACTAACCTCTGATAAAACTAATATAGATTTTATGTTTTTTTTTTTACTCTATGAATGTTGGACTAGATTTCTCTCTTTTATATTCAGACTTTTTGCCTAGATCTGGGAGGTGTCCTGTGCAGGACCGCCATACAGGGGGTACAGCCGGTACTCCCGTATGGGGCCCCCTTATTCCTCATGACAGAGCAGGGCCCGGCGGCGCAGCCGCCGAACCCGGCTCCGGCTGGCCCACAGTGCGGGCCCGGAGGCAGTGCCGTCGCTCCCCGGGGCCCGGCCGTGCATCCGGTCTCTGCACGCCCGGGCCCTGCGTTCCGAGCGCCCAGAGACCGGCCCGGTAGCCGGGGACTAATTTCCCCGACTCCCGGGGCTGCGCGGTGTCAGCGGAGCGCAGCGCCACTAGCGCTGCGCTCCGCTGATCTCCCCGGCAGGCTGAAGGTTATAGGCCTTCAGCCTGCCGGGCGCCGGCCCCTACTAGTGACGTAGGCGCGCGGTGACGTCACTTCACCGCGCCGCCTATGCAGGGCGGCAGGAGCCGGCAGCATCTCGGAGCGGCGGGAGCGGGGCTCAGGTAAGTGGTGGTTTGTTGTGTTTTTTTTTTTTTTTATATGTATAAGGAAGCGGGCCCTGCTACCTATCACTAATGGGGGCCCTGACTCCTATCTCTAATGGGGGCCCTGCTACCTATGTCTAATGGGGGCCCTGCTACCTATGTCTAATGGGGGCCCTGCTACCTATCATTAAAGGGGGCCCTGCTACCTATCACTAATGGGGGCCCTGCTACCTATGTCTAATGGGGGCCCTGCTACCTATCATTAATGGGGGCCCTGCTACCTATCATTAAAGGGGGCCCTGCTACCTATCACTAATGGGGGCCCTGCTACCTATCATTAAAGGGGGCCATGCTACCTATCACTAAAGAGGGCCCTGCTACCTATCATTAAAGGGGGCCCTGCTACCTATCACTAATGGGGGCCCTGCTACCTATCATTAAAGGGGGCCCTGCTACCTATCACTAATGGGGCCCTGCTACCTATCATTTAAGGGGGCCCTGCTACCTATCACTAAAGAGGGCCCTGCTACCTATCATTAAAGGGGGCCCTGCTACCTATCACTAATGGGGGCCCTGCTACCTATCACTAATGGGGGCCCTGCTACCTATCATTAAAGGGGGCCCTGCTACCTATAACTAATTGGGGCCCTGCTACCTATCATTAAAGGGGGCCCTGCTACCTATGTCTAATGGGGGCCCTGCTACCTATCACTAATGGGGGCCCTGCTACCTATCACTAAAGGGGGCCTTGCTACCTATGTCTAATGGGGGCCCTGCTACCTATCACTAAAGAGGGCCCTGCTACCTATGTCTAATGGGGGCCCTGACGCTACCTATCTCTAAAGGGGGCCCTGACGCTACCTATCTCTAAAGGGGGCCCTGACGCTACCTATCTCTAAAGGGGGCCCTGACGCTACCTGTCTCTAAAGGGGGCCCTGACGCTACCTGTCTCTAAAGAGTGCCCTGGCTACCTAACCTCTAAAGGAGGGCCCTGGCTACCTAACCTCTAAAGGAGGGCCCTGGCTACCTAGCCTCTAAAAGAGGGCCCTGGCTACCTAACCTCTAAAGGAGGGCCCTGGCTACCTAACCTCTAAAGGAGGGCTCTGGCTACCTAACCTCTAAAGGAGGGCCCTGACTCTACCTAAACATAAAGGGGGCCCTGACTCTACCTAAACATTAAGGGGGCCTGACTCTACCTAAACATTAAGGGGGCCCTGACTCTACCTAAACATTAAGGGGGCCCTGACTCTACCTAAACATTAAGGGGCCCTGACTCTACCTAAACATTAAGGGGGCCCTGACTCTACCTAAACATTAAGGGGGCCCTGCCTGGCCTACAAACTAAAGGAGACTCGTGGCTAGGTACCCACCAACCTATCTGGGGCTGACCTACCAACTTATCCAGCGGGGGTCTACCTACCTAAATAGGGCCTATCTAATTACCTGGGGATTTGCACATTTGCCAACCTACCTAGGGTCTTGTCTACCTACCTGGTAATATAATTGTTAGGGCAGCAGCCCATAGTTGTAGCATTATTTCCAGGGACTTAGTCCTCTCCCCATCTTCCAACCCTTAGGATACTAGACCTCTAAGTTATGGCTTGTACCCGCTCTCCCACCCCTGGGAAGTTTGTACAGAGGTGGGAATAGGTAAACAGATGCTGGAAAATTGAGGATTCTAAGATATTTGTGTGTAATTTCTGCAGGGATGAGTTGTGGCCGGGACAAGTCATCATGGCGGTGTGGAACGGATGGAGAAGAAAAGGGAATAAGAACGACTCATGAGAGAAGAGAACGACTCCTCAGATAAGACGTCTCCAGTGAGTCCCTAGATGTCAGGGGTTATTTTGATTCTATATTGGGTCAGTGCTGTATTCACTGTAATGTGATGTGACCGAGCTGGTGTAGGACCTCTACGTGGTCTCTATATGGCAGTGTTGTAGGTTATTCCTGAGCTGGTGTCTGATCTCTATGTGGTCTCTATATGGTGGGGTGTAGGTTATACCTGAGCTGGTGTTGGACCTCTATGTGGTCATGGTAGTGTTGTAGGTTATATTGGCACTAGTTTAGTGGCAGTGTACACTTGTCCCTGATTGTAAGAGTGAGGGAACACCTGACCCTGTGATAGGAGTTACACTTTCTTTCTTGCTGGTGTTTATTTTAGGAGGTGATGAGGTGCGTGACCAAGGGAAACAGGGAGGGGATATTGTATGTGGGTGGAGGGGGAAAGTGTATGTGGGTGGAGGGGGATATTGTATGTGGGTGGAGGGGGATATTGTATGTGGGTGGAGGGGGATATTGTATGTGGGTGGAGGGGGATATTGTATGTGGGTGGAGGGGGATATTGTATGTGGGTGGAGGGGGATATTGTATGTGGGTGGGAGGGGGATATTGTATGTGGGTGGAGGGGGATATTGTATGTGGGGGAGGGGGATATTGTATGTGGGTGGAGGGGGATATTGTATGTGGGGAGGGAGTGATATGTGTGAGGGAATTGTATGTGGGTGGAGGGGATTTTATGGTGAGGTTGTATGTGGGTGGAGGGGGATATTGTATGTGGTGGGAGGATGTGTATTGGTGGAGGATATTGTATGTGGGTGAGGGGATATTGTTTGGGGAGGATATGTAGGGTGGAGGGGGATATTGTGAAGTGGGTGGAGGGGGATATTGTATGTGGTGGATGGGGATATTGTGGTGACAAAGAAGCTACTTAGCCCTGTGTATATAATATGTTAGACTGACAGATGTTGAAACAGATATGTGACTCTCTGCTATGTACTACACATACAGTTCTTTTTTGCACACTGTTTATGTGGTAAAATGGGCGCATTATGTCCTAGAGGCCGTTTTTTTGCTGGGGGCAGGGCGATCGGTTGCTGGGGGCGGGGCGATCGGGTTGCTGGGGCGGGCGATCGGATTGCTGGGGGAGGAGTTTACGGGGGGGGGGCCCAGGTGCTTCAGCTGTATGGGGCCCTGAAATTTCTGTTGGCGGCCCTGATCCTGTGCACCATGCTAGTAATCCTCAGCTGATAGTATTTGCTTTCTTTCATAGCTCTCAGGCTGCCAGAGCCAGTAGAATGCTGACCCTTTAGAGTGTGTTCACACAGAACTGACAAAGCATTGGCTCTGCCCGATATGTAAAGTGTTCATGCTTATATTCTTCTCTTAAATAATATATGTATGTACATGTGTAGAAAGCGGTTATAACTGCATTGATAAATACGCCCTATATGACATGCTACCAAGCTTCATTCTACATCAATAGACTTGCAAATGTGCATAGTTAACACCAGAGGCTACTGTATGTATTTTTGCAGCAACATTTTTTTTCCAAATGCAGTAAAAATGGAAAATAAAACAGCAGGGAATTTTTTAATCAGCACAATTTACAGAATGGTTTATTTTTATAGATCCTAAGCAGATCAAGGCAACAAACAAGCCGTGTAGAATAATTCTGCAGTCATACGCTTTAACTGTCCTCTACTTCTGTTGATTAGCAAATTAGCAAGTATTGCAGCAGGATTGTATGAACAGTACTTGAGCAGGCTCAAATATGACACTCAGGGATGCCGATCCAGATCTTTTATTTAGTAAACAATTAGAAATGTTAAGAATTAACTTAAAAGCTCGCACAATTTCTTCCAAAACTCCAGAGTTATCTCTGCAGTCTAAATTAATATCTTAATATATTTAATATTTAACACTATTACAGGATCTCAATACAAGTTGTTGTTTTTTTTTTTGCAGCAATTCCTGTGTTTTGGAATTCCATGTGTCACATACTGATACATTTGCACAAACGAATTAGTTCATGCACCTTTTGACATCATTAAGAACTCACACCTTTTGAATTGATTCATAGAACCCATAATGGAGTTTTAAGCTTACCCACTGGATATCTGGCTTCCCAAATATGTAATTCACAGTCAAATGTGTTGTGAGTAGACAAATAGCCTTATTGCAGAAAAGTGTTATGGAAAATGAGTTCT
Organism: Phyllomedusa bahiana; assembly: GCA_025379985.1. NCBI lineage: Eukaryota > Metazoa > Chordata > Amphibia > Anura > Hylidae > Phyllomedusa > Phyllomedusa bahiana. The sequence goes on along the minus strand of JAODAL010011210.1, from coordinate 51,892 downwards.
ATTACTAGGAGAGGTAAATATGGGTTATGAAGGTGCACAACTGCGTACCGACACAGCTCACTGCCAAAATGAACCATGGGGTTACCAGATGTGTGGCTAAAACAACAGTTCAACGAAAATATTGTTTATGTCACTCTGAAACAGACAAAAGGTCACTGCACCTCTTATCAAAGTTGCATCAGTAGAAAAGGCTTTGATTTACACGGCAGTATTGGAAAATTATATCTAATTATATCTAAATTATATCTAAGAGGAGTCACATGTTCTACAATAGAAAATGGATCGCATTGCTGGCAGTTAATGTCTGGTGAATGTTTTCATGGCATTCTCTGTGCCATTCATGTGAAAAGCACTCTTAGTATTTTGGGGTATAAATCTACCCTAGCAGATCACATACAACATACATGATACAGGCAGTCCCCGACTTACATCGTTCCGATTTACATACGTCCCCTAGTTACAAACAGAGACGTATGAGGCGTGGCTGACATTCAACACTGAGACACGCCCAATAATAACCAAGTGCCAGCATGCCACAGCTGCATATGAGAAAGTCAGGTGAAATCTTCTAAAAAAGGGCACAGACAGCAAAAAAAATGTAAAAACTGTTCCCTGCACTATCCAAAACGAAAAAAAAATAGTTTTTTGCTGGAGTTACATGTAATAAATCTACCTGTTCCGACTTACATACAAATTGAACTTAAGAACAAACCTACAGTCCCTATCTCGTTTGTAACCCGGGGACTGCCTGTAGTCTTCTCTGAAGTGGATCGGATCTTCCAGCAAGAGTCGCACAGCTGCATATGTCCAACATTGGTTGGAAGAACATAATCAAAATTTCCATAGACTAATTTGGCCCCCTTTATTCCCTAGATGTTAACCACTGTGAGCGGCATTCTTGCTCTTTGGATCTTACCCCACGCACCCTCCAGCAACTGTGGGATGCACTACAGTCGCCATGGCAACAGATACCTAGGACAACGTACCAGAACCTTATTAAAGGGCTATTCAGTTTTCATTGATTAGCTTTAAACATATAGGTGAAGGTAAATAAAAACTATTCATAAATACACTTCTGTTCTTATGGTGCTTCTCTTTGAAGTTAGGACCAAATCGTATCTTCTGCTTGTGTACACAACCTTCCCTAATGACCTACTTACCACAGTAGCTGGAAAGGTGACGTCAGTCCCTACAGTGCTTGTTATCTGAAAGACGGAAGCTTGTTTACATTTCTTACTGACTAGCTTTAACCTTTAAGAGCTCTATTGCCAACACAAAAAGCAACCCTCACCTATCCCCCCTTAACATTCCCACCTCCACATATCACTCCCGGGGGAGCATTCACAGAGTTGGGTAACAGGTAGGGAGATAATGGAAAAGTTAGAATTCTAAGATGTTTGTGTAGTAAATTCTGCAGGGATGAGTCGTAGCTAGTCCCCGAAGTCGATTGCTAAGGTCTTATCAATCGACTTGAGGCCTTAACAACCGACTGGAGTCCCCGGAGTCGATTGCTAACTCTTATCAACTGACTTGTCTTGAGGCCTTAACAACTGGCTTAACGACTTTTAGCGACTTCACAACGCAGTAAATGATGTGTACCCCAGTGAAGGTAATAGGGTCCCCCAGTAAGTTATATGTCTCCCAGTAGGTAGGTGTGTAGTTTACATGTCCCCCAGCAGGTATATAGGCAGGTTATGGATCCCCCAGCAGGTATATGGGCAGGTTACGGGTCCCCCAATGGGTATATGGGCAGGTTACGGGTCCCCCAGCGGTTATATAGGTATTTTATAGGTCCCCTAATAGGTATATAGACAGGTTATAGGTCCCACAGCAGGTATATAGGCAGGTTATAGGTACCCCAGCACACATATGGGTAGGATATATGTCCCCCAGCACATATATATAGGTAGCTCATAGGCCTCACAGCACATATATAGGTACCTTCTAGGCCTAACAGCACGTATATAGGTAGATTATAGCTCCCCCTGTACTGATATAAATAGATTATAGCTCCTCCCTGCACATATAAGTAGATAATAGCCCCCCTGCATATATAAGTAGATAATAGCTTCCCCCTGCATATTTATAATTATATTATAGGACCCCAAGATGAATAGAGACAATTAAAAGTAAAAAACTAACCACACTCACCTGACCTCGCTCCCTGCCGCTGTCGCTGCTCCCAGTGTTTTTCTTCAGCGGCGTGACGTCACCAGGCCGCGCTGCAGTGTGATGATGTGCACGTCGCCTGTGCTGTGCACTCCGGCGCGCACAGACCCGCATCCTGCCTGCGGCACCCGAGTACTCTGCGGAGCTCTCTGCTCCGCCAAAGCATCTAACTGTATGTGCGTCCGGCGGACGCACATACAGTTAGTCCCGCCACCGCTGCCTTCGCCAAGGTCCTAAGACGATAGCTTAGTAACTGGTATCAGCTTAGGACCTTAACGATCGGCGGCGGCGGATAGCGGCGGCGCCGGGGACTAGTCGTAGCCTTGAGAAGTTGTCATTGTGGTTTGGGCAGGATATAGAAGAAAAAGGAAAGTGAACAACTCCCATCAGAGAAGACATCAGCTGTAATCCTCTGGCTGTAACTACAGTATTATCACTTAGACGCCTGCAGAATGCCAATGCACAACTGGTATCTACTGCTATATGGTCATTGTATTGCGGTAATATTGATAGTGGTCTAAGGCTTCAGATTGAGGAACAGTTGGGTGGCAGCTCCCAGCTCTCCTGGACACTAAGGTTCAGGAGAGCTGTATGACACCATACCCTTCAATTAGCTTTCTTCCAGAGCAGTTACACAGTTGTGTGCAATAGGCGGGGCTTTGTGTGAAAGGGTGTGGCTTTCTACAAAAGGGTGTGATTTATGTAAATTCTTGACAGCAACTCTAGGGACCACATGTATGAAAACTGTCTAGGTCTAACACTCACTTTGTTGCCCACAGCAACCAGAGTGCCCCTTTCATTTTATATAGTGCTCGGAAAAAAATGAAAGGGGCGTTCTGATTGGTTGCTATGCGCAACAAAGTGAGTTTTAGACCTAGAAAGTTTTCATACATGTGGCCCCAGGTCTCCCTGAAGGCCATTTCCAAAAGTTGGCAAGTATGATATTGACTGCTACAAGTCATGATGTTCCTGTTTATTGAAATTAAGTGCATGCTTGTGGGTGTCCTAAAAAAAAAGGTATCCATTTCCAAAAGGACTTAAACCATGTAAGCCACTCTCTGGTTAGGGACCAGATTTCTGTTTATTACACTGTAGATATAAATATCAAGATGCACAACTCACCGGGGGAAAAAACTTTTTTCCCGTAAAAGGGTAATGGACGCTTGCCACAAAGAACGAAGGAGGCGCAGGCAGGGAAAACCCCTTTAAAAAAGGGGGACCTTGGTAGCTCTGTGTATAACCTGCGGGGGGTAACCCACAAAGGGGGGGGCGAATTTCTAAAAAATTCGGTTCGCCCCATTTTCGTAAATTTCCCGACAAAAAAAACCTTCGGTCCGAATTACTTGGGGAGGGAAATCACAAAAAAAAACAGCTATTTCCAGGCGCACAGAGCCTGCAGGGGGCTGAGAAGTTTTGCCCTCTTAAATATCCGAGGGGCTTGGGTTTGGTCTTCATACAATGTTTTTGTTTTAGATGAAAACCCCCCCCCAGTGACTGCCCCCGCTCTTTGAATGCTTTTACTATAAAATTCTCTGGGCACTTAAGAGGGAAAACTAAAAAAAAAACTGAAGGGGGAAAGTAAACCTGAAAAGTCATGGGACGACAGCTGGAAAAAAACAAGCTGAACTCAGGTTGGGGAACATCATGAAACCAAGGTGTGGGGGTGCCGGCGAGGCCACAGAGCATGAGGTAAAACATGGGACAATGACATTTTGAAAGGGGGCAAAAAAAGGGGTAGGCCCCAAAAGTAGCAAAATGACCATGTGGGGTTGGCGGGATCAACAGCAGCAAGCACGAGGGCAGATAGTGGCACAAAAGACATTCTGGAGGTGGCAAAAAAAAAAGGGGTAGGGGCCCTAGAGTGGCCCCAATTTCCCCGTGGTAGTCACGGCAGCAGCCACAGCAGCAGAATGAGGTCAGAAAATGGGACAATGACAGAGTGTGTAGGTAGGGCAGCCCGCCACAGCAGCAGCATGAGGGGGCAACAGGGGACAATGAAAATTCGGATGTGGCAAAAACAAAGGGGTAGGCCACAGAGTGGGCCCCAATGGGCAATTTGGGGGTCATGGCACAAGTTTCATGAGGCAGAAAAGGGGGCACAATGACATTCTGGAGGTGGAAAAAAAATGGGGTAGGCCCCAGAGTGGGACAAAGACACAGTGTTAAGGGCACGGGAGCAGCGGGATGGGGGTGGGAGTGGAAAAAATGACATTTTTAAAGGGGGGCCCAAAAAGTTATGGCCACAAAAGTAAAAAATAAAACTGTGTAGGAGGGGACGGGAGCATCGAGGGTCAGCAAATGGCACAAAAGAAATTGGGGGGTGGCAAAAAACTTGGGGTAGGCCAAGGGGTGGCACAATGACAGAGGTGGAGGTGGGTGGCCAGTAGCATGAGGGCAGAGAGTGGCACAAAAGAAACAAATTTTGGAGGGCACGGCAGAAGCCACAGGGAAACACAAGAGGTCTGGCCCTGGCACAATGACATTCTGGTTTTTGGGAAAAAAGGGGTAGGCCCCCAGAGTGGCCAAAAGACAGTGTGGAGGTTTACGGCAGCATACATGAGGGCAACAGGGCACAATGACATTTGGGGGGTGGAAAAAAATGGATGGCCCCAAAGTGGGAAAAATGACAAAAGAGGGAGGTCACAGCAGCAGCAAACATGAGGGCAGACGGGACACAAATTTAATTGGGGGGTGGCAAAAATGGGTAGGTTTACAGAGTTGCACAATGGGCAGAGAGGGGAGGGTTTTACGGGGGCAGGGGGAAACAGATGAGGGCATAGGAGTGGCCCAATGACACATGTGGGTTTTCACGGGCCCCCCCAGCAGCGCTGAGGTCAAAAAAGGGGGCAATGGGCAAGTGTTGGGGGGGGGTGGGAATACCATCCCCCGGTAAAAAATGGTTGGTGGAAGAAAGGAGAAACTGTCAGCAGATTGTGGCATCAAAATTCGGGCGGGGGGGGGATCAGAAAAGTGGGGAGAAGGTAGTTTTAAAACCCCGAAATCCCTTTCCACAATTTGGGTTTAGGGGTCATGGCTGAAGTAGTCGACGCCCAAGGCATTTTGGTTTTTGGGAAAACCTGGCCGAAACCACGCCTGATTCATCGGGCAAAGGTCATCGTTTCCCCATTTCCCCTGGGCAACGGGTTTTTCCTTGGGGGGAAACGATTTGGACCCCCCCGCACTGAACACCCGCTCTGTGCCACACTTTCTGGGCCGGGGAGGACAGCTTTTCCACTGCAAAAATCCCAAGTTGCCCGGGCCAAAAACATCCAGTTTGGCTGCCCTAGTCCAGCGGAAACTTCTAACTGGGGTTTGGGAGAGTGCGTCCAAGTAGGCCACTACCCTTTTGGGTTCCCGGGGCTGCCCCCAGGTTCCCGCTGCTCCCGGCGACTGCCCCCTCACTAGGCGGGTGAAAGGGAAACTGCTCATCAGTGACTCCAGACTTTGGGTTTCTGCTGATGGAGCTGGTAAATGGGCCCTACCCCCCCCCCTTTCCCAGCAGCCGCGGCAGTTTGTACGTGAGCGCTGAAGAACCCCCCTCAGACCCGTCCCGGGGGGGACATGCCGGGAATAGGCAGCGGGCCCAAAGACTACGGGGGATTTCCCCAGGTATTAAATTTGTCCTCCCCCTCAATAGCTGGGGAAAAAAAGGGTCCCATTTTGGGGGCCGGGAGGGGGGGTCCCCAAAAGGGTTGGGGACCAAAGTCATCCCCTGCCGAATGCTGACTATTCGGGTTCACTTTGCCAGGGAAATCAGCATGCTGCGTGCCATCTCACAAGTGACTCCGAGAGGCTCCCTGCCTCCCTCCCCCGCTGGTTTACTGCCACGGTGCTTGCGGGTCTCTGGGCCCCCGGGCTTCCTCATCTCCATTATCCCCCCCAAAATGCTCCTGCTTCCCCCTCTCGTAAACCGGGTTAAAAAACCACTCATTTCACCAACAAATTTCTGCTCCAATGTCCTCCTCCTCATCCTCCCCCTCCTCCATTTCATCCCCCCGGGCTCATGTGGCCGAAAATGTAGTCGCCATGTCTTTAAGTCCCCCGCCCAGAAAAAGATTTTTCACATCTGTTTCCAGGGAAAGAAGGGAATTGGGAAAGACGTTTTTCATCCCTAGTCCCGGCCCACTGGGCAAATAAAGTTGGGGCCCCCTCGAATTTCCTTTTAACAAAAAGGCAGGGGTCACGCATGGCTCCCCCTTGGGTGACATTTAAAGTTACACAGGGGATTTCTCCCGTCCCCTGGATCATCAAAAAATCGTAATGGCCTTTCTCATTTTATACAGTCGGGTTTCCCAAAATGTGCAAGGGGGAATTCCCAAAGGGTTTGGAAAAAATTCCCCAATCAGAGTGTGTTCGGGGAGGGGCTCCCGCCGCTGCAACTCGGGAAAAGGGGGGTGTTCCCGGGTTTGTAGGGAAAGGGTTAAGTGCAAAGGGACATTTTTCCCGGCCCCTTTTCAGAAAACTTTTTGAAGAAACGGTGGAAGACTTTTAGGAACCCTTTTTACAACCAGATTGAACACATTCCCAGGGAGGGAGCATGGACCATCCCTCCTCATTGCACCCCCGGACACCATTTCCTCCCCCCTTTTCGTCACCTGGTTTTCCCATTTTTCATTTGGGGCGGAGAAACCACACATCGATTTCTTGCTGCATATGCACAGCTTTCCCCCCCTTGTGGGCTTCATTCGCCGAGGCAAGCCAGGGGTAAAAACTGCGTGACCCCGCTGTCCCCTACACATGTGGTAGATGGAGCAGTATTGTGGAGGCTGAGATGGGGTGGTGGTGGGGAGGAGGGGGGGGCGGACATTGGCGCGGGAGCCGCTTTTGACAACGTGGGGAAAGGGGCGTTCCTGTCCAAGTTGTTGGTGTGTCTGGGCGGAAGCACATTCCCCAGTGGGCCGAAAAGGGACATGTACGGCCCTAAACGTAGTTACAGCCCCAACGCCCGCGCTGCCGGCCCCTTTGGGAAAAAACCCGAAAGCTAAAGGACGGGGCCCCCACCTTTGTTCTACATATTTATGAAGTGTGGTACTGCCTTTTTGGAAAAAAAAATTACGGCTTGGAAACTCTCCATCTGGGTCGGCCAAGCCATTAGTTTTGAACGGTGCGAGCCCCAACATTTGGAAAGGGGGGGGACTCACCCACCAACAACTTGGACAGGAGCACGTAAGCTGCGGACCTTAGGAGGGTTGGACGCATACTTTGTCTCTTTGCAATCGCCCACTGAACAAGCTGGCGCCTGGTGCGAGGAGCAGGAGCATCTGGACCGGGAGACATGTCAAAAGAAAACAGCTCCTTCTGCAGAAGTGGGGGACCCTTTGATGCTGCATTGGCACCCTCCCACTGGCCGCTGTGCTGCTGCGGGGGCGGGATGGACCCCCACATCGACCCACGTTTCCCCCGGGCCACCGGGATGGTGACGCTGAGTGTTGACGAGGGCCGGGGGTCCCAACGTTAGCCCCCGGGCCCAACTTCATTTTCGCCCACAGTTTTCTACATATACCCTATTCGGCCCCTTGGGTCTTAGCAAAGAACTGCCCCCACGGAGTATCGGATTTTCCGCCAACGTTTGCACTGAGTGACTACTCCCGCCGCGCCTCGCTGACCCCTGTGCCGCTACTTTCTAGACCTGCGAAGCGGGTTTTTTCCCCCGTGGCCGCTTGGCTCCCGACCTCACACGCTATCCCCTGCTGACTCACGGCCACAAACCACTGCTGACTGCGCAGCTGCTGAGCGCAAGCTGACACCCTCTTTTCCTGACGATGATGAAGCCCTTGCCTCAACCGGCCCCCAAGGCGGGGGGCTACATCATCATTATTTGTGTTTCATCGTCCTGCTGTCCTCATCACCGGTTTGGTATCGAGGCTGACCCTTCCAACATGACCCCCCCTCCACTCTCAACATCATACTTTGCCCTATGCAAGAAGCAGGGGATATTGGCCCCCTTTCTTCGCTGCCCAAATAGCTGCTGACTGCCCCCTCAAATTGTTCATCCTCGCTATTTAGGGCGCTGAGCCCAGACCCCAAGTAGTCTCTGGCTGAGGGAACCAATGGACAGAGGGGGTTGAGGGGCAGGGAGGGCCGCTGCCCCTCCCGGGCCCTGCTAACTAAGGGTTTGTGCTGACGTTCCCACCGACTTTGGCTGGGGGTTTTCAGATGTATCTGGGGGGAATGGTGATCTAGTCAACCAATCAAGAACCCCCTTGGGTTTCTATTGCACACGGCCGCTAGTGACATGGGAGTTGTGGGCCCCACCGAGTGACCCCTGCTGCGACGTCCCCTTGCTGTGGCGCACCGGGCCTGGAATGTTTTTTGTCTCTGCCCCCGCAGGTGAGAGCCTGCCCCCTCTCTGTCTGACATATGTTTGTTTTAAAATTACAGACACTGTTTGATGAAGAATCTGTTATGATAAAAAACACACTCTGTATTTGACTCAAATGAACCCAGTAACAAACTTGGGGAACCCCTTGGGTATAAATTTTCCTCCAAATGTGCAGGGAAAAAATTTACTTGTATGTGCCGTTTTAAAAAAAAACGTGTATTTATGAATATAAAAACACAAACGGCTTAATTAACCTTCGGAATGAATTATGCTACAAATTTCTTCTGGGTGGGAAAAACAAAGTTTTTTTACTGATACAACTGCAGAAAAAAAAAAAACGCTTTTTAATTAACCCCGGAGAAATTGCGCAAAAGAAATTTAGAACCAAAAACTCGGCTTTGTAGGTTTTAACAATGGGTGTTTTCAGGGGACACAACAAGATAAAACTTGAATTAACCCTTTGCTTGGAACATGCTAAGGGAAAAAATTTCTTTTTTGGCGGTGAAAAAACGTTTTCTTTTAGTCACCCCAAACAAACAGGACAAAACCCTTTAAATTAACCCCTGGATGTAAAATTTTGCAAAAGAAATTGAGCAGCCAAAAACTACGAGCTTTGTAGCGTGTTACAATGGCGTGTTTTCTACACTACACAACAAGAGTAAAACTTGTGATTAACCTTCGCTTGTCAATTATGCTACAGGAAAAATGTATTTTTTGGCGGAAAATAAACGTTTTCTCTTAGTCACCACAGCAGCAAAACAACTCTTAATTATCCCCTGGATGTAAATTGCGCAAAAGAATTGAGCAGCCAAAAATGAAGTGGTATTTGTATTGTAAAAACGCTGTTTCTTTAAATGAATACAACAGGAACAGGCTTAGATTACCCCTGGATATTCAATGTGCTGTGAGCAGATAGCATTAGCATGTACACTCACCGGCCACTTTATTAGGTACACCATGCTAGTAACGGTTTGGACCCCCTTTTGCCTTCAGAACTGCCTCAATTCTTCGTGGCATAGATTCAACAAGGTGTTGCAACGATGCTCAATTGGTACCAAGGGGCCCAAAGAGTGCCAAGAAAATATTCCCCACACCATGACACACCACCACCAGCCTGAACCGTTGATACAAGGCAGGATGGATCCATGCTTTCATGTTGTTGACGCCAAATTCTGACCCTACCATCCGAATGTCGCAGCAGAAATCGAGACTCATCAGACCAGGCAACGTTTTTCCAATCTTCTACTGTCCAATTTTGAAGAGCTTGGGCAAATTGGAGCCTCAGTTTCCTGTTCTTAGCTGAAAGGAGTGGCACCCGGTGTGGTCTTCTGCTGCTGTAGCCCATCTGCCTCAAAGTTCGCCGTACTGTGCGTTCAGAGATGCTCTTCTGCCTACCTTGGTTGTAACGGGTGGCTATTTGAGTCACTGTTGCCTTTCTATCAGCTCGAACCAGTCTGCCCATTCTCCTTTGACCTCTGGCATCAACAAGGCATTTCCGCCCACAGGACTGCCGCTCACTGGATGTTTTTTCTTTTTCGGACCATTCTCTGTAAACCCTAGAGATGGTTGTGCGTGAAAATCCCAGGAGATCAGCAGTTTCTGAAATACTCAGACCAGCCCTTCTGGCACCAACAACCATGCCACGTTCAAAGGCACTCAAATCACCTTTCTTCCCCATACTGATGCTCGGTTTGAACTGCAGGAGATTGTCTTGACCATGTCTACATGCCTAAATGCACTGAGTTGCCGCCATGTGATTGGCTGATTAGAAATTAAGTGTTAACGAGCAGTTGGACAGGTGTACCTAATAAAGTGGCCGGTGAGTGTATATGCAGCTGCACTGGACGCACACTGGACTTCAGTTCCAATACCCCACAAAATCAGAATTAGAACGTTAAGAGAAGCAGTCTCTGAGACAAGCTGAGACACCCCCCAAAAATCGCTGTATAAAAATCAGTTCTTCAGTGAGAGCTATCACAATCAGCCGCGGCAGCACCTTCCCTGATCAGTACAGTGAGAGGAGTGTGAGCTCCCAGCGTCGCGCCCGGACTTATATAGTGCGGTGACGTCACAGAATCCCGCCGGTCTCTGATTGGCTTCATCTCTGCACATGTTATGTAGGCTATGCCCTTCTTCCTCCCAGAGTGCTTTGCCCCATGTAGCGCCATGTGCTCGCAGCCATTTTATCAATCAAAAGCACACTTCATTCTCCCGAAGTACCCCAAAGTTCGACTTCGTTCAGAACCGAAGTTTTCCTGAAATTCCAAACGAATTCCACTTCGCTAAAATCAATTCGCCCATCTCTAGTAGCCACTGTAAAACCTGCCATCTCAAAGTAAGACAGATTCTACGGCTTGTGAACACTTTGGCGAAACCTAACTTTTGTGAAACCTCCAGCGTACATTGAGGTCCTCAGTATTGTAGCTACACAAATAACACTGGCCTACAAAAAATGTTTTTCAGGTGTCAAGGTTTTATGAATAGACTTCGGGCATTTTGAGTGTGCTGAATTGAGAAATCCAATTATGTTTGCTGAATTGGTCCTACTTTTTGAGATAATAGACATCCTTTAAGATAATGCATTCCCCCCAATGTGACTTGTGTGTGATAACAAATGCAATAGCTTTTGGTCTGTCTTTTGACTCTAACAGTCTTAGGTAATGAAATTATTAATTTTCATTACCATATAATTATTTTGTATTTAATTTTGAAGCGGTGGGACAAGAACAAAATCATTCTCCCACCGCTTCATATTAAAGGGGTTATCAGGGAGTTTAATGATTTCATAGTACACTATAAATAGCATTTATATTGAAAAGTAAGGATATTTTAATACATTCATGTGTTTCTTTTGCCTGTTTATTCATCTTTCATGAGATCTACTTTTTGAAGTGAAAGATTCTGCTTGTGTCAGTACTTTTCCAGCATCTCTTTCCTACAACTCCCAGACTGCATTGCAATCTAGGACCTCCTTTCATAGTTATTACTGCTAGGGTCTATGTGCTGACAGTGTGTAATCCCCTCCAGCTCTGTACTTGCTTTCATGATAATACTGATAGCTAGGACTCATAAATCACCTTTAAGACTATACAGATCTGCAGTCATCATTTTCATGACAGCAGTATACAACCCCCAGGTCTGAGCTTCTGTCCTCTGGTCCCATTACTGCTAGTAAGTCCTGCTAGCAGGACTCTGTGATAAACCAACAGTTCCCCCTTTCTGTAATTGCGCTAATGTAATTACTTCTATTCATGTTTAAACTACAGGCTGCAGAGAGTGAATGCACAGGTCACATCCACTACAGGGGAGTGTTTCTGAGCTGAGCCTGGCTTCAAAGCAAACCCACTGAGTGTGATGTAACATTCAGTTAGGCCATGTGATCAATGAACGTCACTTAGTTTGTAGGGATAAAGTGGAGGGGAATGGAGGAGAGGGCTCCCTGCCTGGTTCTGAACAGCAGGGCAGGAAAATAGTTACAATGAAAGTCCCTGAGAACCCCTTTAAGCTAAGATTGATGAAGAAATGTATTAGGGCTTTGGACAAAACAGGAAACTGCTTCAAGTACATTTGTAAATCTAGACTAAGGATAGAAAAACTAAAAGCTGAAATCTTTGATGGTCCTCATATTCATAAACTCATGAACGATTCCAACTTTACCAAGTGAATGAATGACAATGAGGCTCCGGCCTGCAAGAGTTTTGTCTCTGTTGTGAAGAACTACTTGGGTAATCACAGAGCAGACAATTATGAAGAACTGTTGCAGGATATGCTCGCTATCTTCAGACATTTGTTAGTGTAAGCATAAAGATGCTATATCTCCATAGCCATTTAAAAAGATTTTCAGCTAACCCTGGAGACTTCAGCAACGAACAAGGTGAGAGGTTCTACAAGGATATGAAGGTGATGGAGGAGAGACATCAAGGCTGATGGGACATACACATGATAGCAGACTGCTGTTGGAGGCTCCAATGTGATTGTCCTGATGACACACATAAAATGAAATCACATAAACAGCGGTTTTTAAATAATTGACATTAATAAGATTAATGAATATTGTATTAGTCAAATCATACATAACTTTTTCTTGTCACTGTTAGATATTTTTAATTTCTTTTTTGTATGACATTAGACTGTTTACTTACTAGTTATAACTAATAATATTTTTGCTATTCTGAATGCTCTTCAAACGTGCTGTGTTAATTAATTATTAAATATCTCAGAAACTAGAGCCAATCTGGCAAAACTGAAAACATATTCTTAATAAGCACCATAAACTTAATATAAAACCATTCAAACATCGTTGGTACCAAAATCGCTGTATGCTAGTGTAATCATACACATCTTGGGAATCAAGCTGCTGCCATTGACAGTCACATACACCAAAACGAAGACAGGACATCTTTTTTACCAGTTCTGTTCATTTAAAGAGGTTGCTTCATCAGATATTCTCATTATTTTTATTATTAGTAGTAGTATTTATTTTAAAGCGCTATTGATTCCATGGCGCTGTATATTCAAGGGGGTTATATAAATAACATATTCAAATGAGTACAATGATAACGATGAATGACTTACAACTGGCACAACAGAGGGAGAGGACCCTGCCTGTGAGGGCTTTCAATCTACAAGGAGGAGGGAAGAGACAGAAGGTGGAGGGCAGACATGTTTGTGGGGTAGTACTGTGGCAGCAGGGTTATTGGAGGTTACAGGTAACCAAAACAACTACAGGTATAACACCTAGAATAAAGATACATAAAACATAACTTTTATAAAAAGTTATGTTTTATGTATCTTTATTCTAGGTGTTATACCTGTAGTTGTTTTGGTTTAAATTGTATTGGTATACCCAGAACTTCATTTCATTATATCAAGGGTTCTCTACACCTATACATCGTGCTTAAGTAGAGTACATGGTAGTGTTTAGGTTATAGGTAATCCAGAAGAAATGGGATTTCGGCTTGCTTTTGAACCTGGTGTAGTTGGAAGAGAGTCTGAGTGAGTTCTAGAGAATGGGGGTAGCATGAGGAGTCTTGCAGACGGTTATGTGAGGAGCTGGTAAGAGGAGAGCAGAGAAGGTCTTATAAGGAGCGGAGATTGTGTGAGGGGAGGTATCTGGTGATTAAGGCAGATATGTATGGAGGAGAGAGGTTATGGAGAGCCTTGTAGGTCATGGTTAGTAATTTGAAATGAATTCTCTGGGCAATGGGAAGCCAGTGAAGGGATTGGCAGAGGGGAGAAGCAGAGGAGTAGCGAGGAGAGAGGTGGATAAGTCGGGCAGCAGAGTTGAGGATGGTTTGAAGGGGAGCAAGAGTGTTAGATGGGAGGCCAGAGAGAAGGATGTTTCAGTAGTCTAGGCGGGAGATGACAAGGGCGTGGACAAGCAGTTTTGTAATGTTGAAGTTGAGGAATGAGCGGATGCAAGAGATATTTTTCAGATGGAGGCGGCAGGCAGAGGTAAGGGCTTGAATGTGTGGTTTGAAAGACCCCAAGGCAGCGGACTTGCGGAACAGGTGAGAGTGTACAGCTGTTGACAGAGATAGCGGGATCAGAAGGAGGGATGGAGTGGGACGGTGGAAAGATGATTAATTCTGTTTTCTCCACATTAAGTTTTAGGAGATGGGAGAAGAAAAAGGAGGAAATGGACAATAGACAGTCTGGGATCCGGGAGAGAAGAGAGGTAACATCTGGGCCAGAGATGTAGAGTTGTGTGTCGTCAACATATAGATGGTATGAAGCTATGAGCTGACCAAGGCCAAGACTGTATCATCGCATTACCTCTTTGCTTGGTTCACAATATAGAAATGACAGAATGCAGAGCAGTTATATCTTGTTTTCCTGCTGTAACTGTGCAATTTGTGTGACCTAATTTGTATGTCTATTACGACTCCTATTGTATCCGCTTTATGGTTCCTTTGCTTAGGGCGCCTACACTTAGACAAGTGGGACCACAAGGCTAAATTCCTGCAATTTTAGTTTTTAAGAACACATGAACAGTCAAGAAATACACAGTGTTGGGTCAGTTCATCATGTGGAGCACTGGTTTGATTTTTTGTACGACTTCTGTTAAATTAATTCAGTTACTACAGAAACAAGACTCATGCTGTGAAATAAAATATGGAGCTTGCTTACTTCTCAGACATTATGTGAAACAACAGTAGCTCACCCACGAATGTAGTCAGTGTCGAACTGTGGTGCCTGGGGCCCACCTGTGAAAATTCATTCTGGGGGCCCACCAGTGGAGTTGATTCTGGAGGCCCACCTTACAGCTACCGTACATGCTTTTTATATTCTGCCTCTTGCTATTTTTCTCTTTTTCTAGGCCTTTGTGTCTCTCCCAAAGTTATATATTCAGTTTAAAAGAAACTCCAGGTCTACTATTCTCAGGGGCCCACCAAGGGCCTCCCCTGTTCCTCTTGGGGCCAGTTTAAACCTGAATGGAATAGAGGAAGGAAGAATCTGTGTAGAGTTATTCATGCCATGTTCATATCTGCATTCCAATTTTTTATTTTCTGTTCTGCTATAGGTGATCCATCACATGAATATGGCAACAGTGCCCAAAGGGACCTAATGCCCATAATACTGCTAGAATCATTTTACTGGAAAAAAAAAAACAGAATTGTCCACTGAGCTAGTTTTTGATGGACTCTGTGTCAGCGGCTTCTAACAGAACCTTTAACACAGTGGTCTGCAAAGTGCGACTCTCCAGCTGTTGGGGGACTACAACTCCCATCATGCATTTATATAATCTATATCAGTGGGCAAGATGGGAGTTGTAGTTTCCCAACAGCTGGAGAGCCCCACTTCACAGACCACTGTGTGGGATAGTGGGACAGTCCCTGTGTTTTCCAAGTAAAATCCCATGCAGGACAGTTGTGAAATATTTCTTTGTATTCTACTGTTTGGCCATAAGATGTCACTATGTCTAGTTTCCAGTATATGCAAATGAGGGACATGGTATAAGACTGGCACATGGCAACAGCCATTTTAGAAGCTGCTGAGATTCAAAGGAGAACAGACTGAGACAGAGACTGAGCTAAAAAGGAAGCAGGATTCACAGTTATTCCAGAGACAACTGTCCATACAGAGGCCATCACAGAGAGAGAGAAAGAGAGCTCCTGGACAAGAAGGACAAGCTGCCAAGATAGAGAGGACTGTCTGCAGCCGGACCATCCACTTCATCCACAAGGATCTGCACCGGAGGACAGGGATTGCCGGCCATCTTTAAGGTACCTCAGCGGATGCGTGCACGCCAACGAGCTCAGGACTGTGAGAAGGCCTGAAATTAGTTTAGTTAGTTTAGGCTCAGTTACAGGCCAAAGGAGGGTTTCCCAAATACATCCTCCTGTTCAGGACTTGGAGAGTTTGATATCACACCGTTAGCTACTTGAACCGGTTCATCTGTGAGGGAAAGTTTGTGTCACATGTGTGTTTGGGAGGGAAGTGGGTAAATCCATTAAAGCTGTGTAAGCTGCTGTGCTGCACCACGAGCCCCTGCAACTGCCACCACACACAATTGTTCCCGTTGGTGATTACGGTATTAAGAAGGTAAGGGGTTATCGGCCTTTCCGAACCCCACGGTTAGGTAAAGTTACCAGGCATCCAGAGAGTACACTTCTGGCGGCGCGCTGTGCAGCACAGGGGCCCAGGATACATATTTGTAAATTTGTGTTTGGGGGATCTGTTCACCATCTTGTTTCAGAAAATTCAGTAAAACAAACCGTTGTTGAGCTGGTGTTGGAGTCGTGTTCTTTGTCCGTGACTTCGCTGTATTCCGGTAAACCTGCCCTCGGTATTCGGCTTACAACTGCTTTAACACATTTGAATAGAGACCTAGTAATTACTAGTATTTCCAAATGCTGTCAGCAAAGAACAGCATTCTACTCATTACAAAATGCAGGAGAGAGTAAGCATGGGAACATGGTCAGTTAAGCAGGAGTGTGTTTCAAAGGGCCCTGTAAAGGTGCGTTACAGTATTACTACTACAGAATTATTTTCCCAGACAAAGTATGGCCTGCATAACTCTAAGGCTTTAGGCTAGGGCCACACAGTAAAGGACAAAAAACGTCGTAAACGGCTTTCTGTCCGACGCATGACCATGTTTTTTTGTCACGGTTTTCGCAAAAAATGCGACCAGTTCTCGTTTTTTTGCCTGTCGGTCCGTAAAATTGAATGTATGGGAAACCGACAGCAAAACTCCGGTGGATTTAACAACATGTTCCTAAATCCGCAGGTGCCACAAAACTAGCATAAAAATGCCGACCTGTGTGGACTGTACAGTAGGTTGTTTTTTTGTATTAAAGTCTATGGGCTTGCAAAACAGTTGGATTTTAGCGGTTTCAAAATACTAAAATCGTCGAAATTCCGACTGTTTTTGTGCACTGTGTAGACTTAGCCTTACTTAGCACAATGTACGGCACGATTTATCTGGTAAGTTTTTTTTGTATCACTGGAGCATATTCCTCTGAAATGTGACATTACAGATTGGATCATAATAAGTAAAAGGTGGCCATACACATTAGAAAAATTGTGTTCAGATGACTGGTTAATGTGCATAGGGGGTCTCTTAAAGGAATCATGGCCCGGCAGCAGCTTATGGGTGCTTTCACACGGTGCGTTTTCTGGTGCAGAAATTAATTAATTGCTGTGCCTTTCTGCACAAAAAACACATCCAAAAACGCACAAAAAAACGCAGCTGTGTTTTTAATGCGTTTTTGTGCAGAAAGGCACAGCAATTAATGCTGTACATCTGTGCACAAAAAACTCATTCAAAAACCCACCAAAAAAATGTACCATGTGAAAGCACCCAATTTCCCTTTTTCTATTGAAAACACATGCACATGCAATTGAGGCAGGAACAATAGTGGTCAGCCAAATCTTCAATGTATAGTCACACATATTACAGATCTAGCACAACACCATGGCTCCCTTTATGCAAATATGAACACAGCCTCACCCCCCCAAAAAAGTTGTAGGTTTATTATTATTATATTCAGTTTTTGCTTAAAGCAACAAATCATAGTTAACTTCATGAAAGCCATCTCTGTAAATCACATTAATGGACCTTTTATTTTTAGATCAAGTTCAGCCTAAAGTTCTATCTGACCTTGTCCTTGAACAAGCCAAGGATAGAAAATTTTGTCTGCACAACCTGTATTCTGTTCTTCACTCTACTGTACTAAACTGCAAATCCAGTTTTACAGAGCAGCATTTCTGAGCTGTTCACTTAACACAAGCTCCTGTGCTTCAAAGCACAGCAATGACTGTTTACCTGCTTGCTGCTTACTATATAGGTTGTATTTATGCCAGTAAAGTAAGACTATGTCAACACAGCAAATGTTAAAATGGCATCCAAAATCCGACACCATTCTAACATCGCTGTACCGTGGTTTTTGGTGTGGGTTTGCACTAAAAACTGCGGTCGGTTTTCAGATTTCCCGCAGGCCCAGTACATTGAAGTCATGTGAAGACTACAGCTCGGATTTTCTATTGCTGTCTTTGGGCAACAGGATTACAGTTGGATTTTTGCGGATTACAAATCTCGAATCCACTTAAAAAGCCAACTGCAATCCTGTGCTGTGTAGACATGGCCTAACCATTCAGCAAAAATATAAACTCCGGAGTCTAACTTTATTCACAAGTGACAAATATTGTATAACAATTTATGCAACTGAAAAATCCATACTATACATGTACTAGATTTCTGCAAATATATTTCCAAATATATTGCTTTGTTAATTTTTTTTTGTTGAGGAGCTACAAATGATTTTATCACTGTCTGAGGGCTTTCTGGCTTCTCTAGTGACCGACCTGTTTGCTTGTTCTCCCCTGCTGTTTGTTCTAACTGATAGCAGGGAGTGACAACCACACAGGTCACAGAACTCAGGACAGTGAGAACTTGTGTGTTATCTTTTCAGACAAAATACGCTAATTACTACTGTTTACTTTAGCTCAGAAGGGTCTCTTGACCTGCTAGCAGGAGATTTATCTAATCTAGACTAACAAACAAAGAAGTCTTAATACAAAGAGCTCATATGCTAATTACAGACAGCTTGACCAGGAAGTGACAGAGCAAAGCAAAGCTGCATTATTTCATTTATGCATCCTATGAAACTGTGACATGAGACAACCCCTTTAATACATTACACAATTCTCATGAAATTGTCACTTTATATATTACAATATATACTATACAACCGTAGTAAGATTTGTATGTAATATTTTATGTAATTGTTTGGTGTTTGTGTTGTGCTGGGAGTTTTATATAGTGCAGAAGCCTTCAATAAAAAGAAGTACATCTAAGTGCTGAGCTTGATAAGCTGTATGCACAATCACTCTAAAAATGTAGCCAACAAACAACCTACGTATAGCTTTTTTTGGACCAGCAGTAGAACTTCTAAAGTTAGAGGTCTATTGTAATCTCCCGAAATTCTTTGAGGAAAAATATGTAACCTGAAATGAATTATAATACATACCATAATAAGGATCCTTGGTGTTCTAGTGCATGGAAGGATTATTGCTGAACTAGAGCTATGAGGGGATTAATGTATGGATCCCTTGTGCAGAGCAATGGATGAATTAAAGCTGCGTACCTGGTGGTTTAAGGCTGTGAGCGATTTATGTATGGATTCTTGGGGGAGACCAAGAGAAGGGATAATGCTGTATATCTGGTGGTCCAGAGCAGTGAATAGGTTAATATAAGAATCCCCTAGCATGGTGAAAGGGTTAATGTAAAGTTCCCTGGTACATACCTAGGCTCTTGCTTCCCATTTTCTCCCAGCATTGATGAGAGAGATGAGTGCATGTAGGTACGACAAGGACAGTGCAGCTTCAACTGTATGGCTGCACAGTGCTCTCCATGAGTGGGAAGAGCAATACGTAATGTTTTGCCCGATTATTTCAGGGGCTGTCAGCCTGTGGAAAGCAGCCCACTGACTGACCTGCCCCACTAGGAATCTGTCCAGTACAGCAGATTACCAGGTTGTACGCAACTCTTGGCTTGCATCCCTGTAAAATTTTGGTTGCAGCACTTGTGTAACCATATGTACTTCGTAACAACACACAACATAAAATATTGTGTGGGAGTATATATTACCCTGTTTCCCCTAAAGACGAGCTAAGACCTATTTTTAGGGGATGTTTTTTTTTGTCTATGAACAATAATTCACATTTATTGTTGAACAAAACATCAACATGTATTAATATACTGTAGTGATTTCATCACAAACATAAGCATAAGCAGCTAAATTCTGAATTTCATAACTAAAAATGCACTAGGTTTTATTTTCGGGGGTGTCTTATTTTTGGGGGAACAGAGTAATAATAATCCCATTTTTTCATATACTTGTGTACTAGTAAAATGAACTCATTTCATCATTTAAAACACAATCTTTAGCCAGATAGGGCATTAGATGAGATGTACAACATATTTTTTACAGAAATTTCGGAAACTGACATTTTTTTCCAAACTTGTGAATGTGGTTGTTACTGTAAATCCCTGCAGTTATATGAAGTAGATTTTTGCAGTCACAGATATTTCTGAAACTTGTAAATATAAACTTCATGTGCATATCTATAGTTTGATTATAAAAAAAGGTTGAAAAAATAGATGCTTATACAGATAAATAACATCTGTGTTTGTGCAGTTTTGTATCCCTCTCTTTTTTTATACACACAGTATATTCACAAATAAAAAGCTATGTGCGTTACCATGAGATTCACAGATACAAAGCATTTACACTACCCACAGAAATTTAGGGATATTTGACTTTTGGTTGTAATTTCAGGATGAACATACAATTTCTTGAAATTCTTTTTAAATAAACTAAACGTGACCATCTTTTACCTGCGTGTTAGATGACCATCAAGGGCACCTGACCTGGCTGATGCACAGAGCTCTCCCTGACGTCTCCAACATCAGTGGCAGCCATCATTTCTGCTCAGAGTGAAAAATGTTACTGTTATTCTGTGGGTTGGTATACATGTGGTGATATAAAAATATATACAGGGTATAACTTCTGAAATTATGCTCATCAGTGTGACTTCTTGCATATGGGGTTGAAGTTATGTTCTTTAATATTTTATTATTGTTATTTAAAATATGAATATAGCAGTGGAGAAATATTAACATGTCCACCCTGTAGACACTTATATGATTATGTTTAATCATATAATCCCTTACCGCCGCAACCAGTTTTGTCTTCCCAGACAGAGCACCATTTTTTAAATCTGACGTGTCATTTTTATGGGAATAACATTTTGATACTTTTACCTATCCATGTGATTCAGAGATTGTTTTCTCGAGACATGTTAGTAAGACATTTATACCCATACAATTATCTTTTGTGAAAAATATTCAAAAAATTTAGAAAAATTTGCCAATTTCAAACT
This sequence comes from Phyllomedusa bahiana, assembly GCA_025379985.1. Lineage (NCBI taxonomy): Eukaryota > Metazoa > Chordata > Amphibia > Anura > Hylidae > Phyllomedusa > Phyllomedusa bahiana. The sequence continues at coordinate 31,014 of JAODAL010011210.1, read as the reverse complement.
TCAAAAATGTCTGTGTGGGCAGATAGTTATTCCACACAAAATAGTTTATAACTAGCATCTATCATGTGTCTACTGCAGGTTGGCATCATTTTTTAAATGTCTATATTTTACAACATTAGGGGGCTTAGAAATTTAGTAGCAATTTTTCATATTCTCAATAAAATAAATTTGCAACGTGGATTTTTTTTAGGGACCAGTCCAGTTCTGATGTGGCTTTGATGGACCTGTATGTTAGATACCTCATAAATGACTCCATCTAAGAAACTACACCCCTTAAAATATTCAAAACAATGTTTTTGGAAGTTTGTTAACCCATTAGGGGTTTCACTTGAAATTAAAGCAAAGTGGAGATGAAATTTAAAACTGTCACCTTTTTTTGCAGATTGTCAATTTTTATTTATTACACACTGGGACACGGTAGATGTGACCAGGGAAATGCAACGCAACATCAATTCCCATAATTCTGCCATTTTTAGAGATATCCCATATGTGGCCCTAGTGCGCAATTGGCATCAACCACAAGTCTTAGAATAGGAGGAGCACCTAATGGACTTTGGGGTCTCATTTTCATTACAGGTTTGCAGACACCCTAAGGTGCTAAAATACCCATAAAAAGACCTCATATTGTAAGCTTCACTCCACAAGTAATATATCTAGGGGTGTAGTGAGTATATCGACCCCACAGGTGTTTCACAAATTTTTTTAGTATTTGGTTATGAAAATGATAAATTTATTTTTTGCAACAATCTGCAATTTTAGCTGAAAAGGTTTCAAGGAATCCTGGAGAAAAAAAAAAACCAAAATGTGTTATGCAATTTCTTCTATGTGTGTGTGTGGGCATGCACATGTATGTATATGTGTTTATATATATGGATATATCTATGTGTGTGTGTGTGTGTGAACATGTGTATGTACTGTATATATGTGTGTTTATGTGTATCAACACACATATCAACAATATTGCCCCATTTGTGTCACTAAACATATTCCTGCCTGTTCTGTCTTTTATACATGTTAACTACAACCTGATGATGAATTGTATCTGAATATCATTTTTTTATACCTGTCATTTGTCAGGGTTGCCTATGTTTCTAGCTGCTGCAGCCAGACAACGGGTACGTTCACACGGCGTAATTGCGGGATGCATTTTGTGGTGTATTTGCGCTTTAATACACCTGACATGCGCACCACCGCAATTGCGTAATTCATAGCTCTCTATGAGAGCTATGAATTACCATGTCGATGTACAAAACAATGGTATTGTACGCTGAAGGAGAGAAGTGACAGTCCCCTTATTAGAAGCAGCAGGTCACTTATTTTTATGGGTGGGTTCTGTGTGCAGGGAAAACAGGTAACCATAGCTCTCACCGCTATGATTTTACCGTATTTGTGGGGCGCACTTTGGGTGCATTACAGCACAGTTATGCCCCACAAATACGCTGTGTATGTTCACACAGTGTAATGTCTTTCCGTACTTCAGCGCGTAATTGCGCTTCAATACACCCCGACGTACGGGCCGACATTATAGTAATTCATTGCTTTCACTGAGAACTATGATTACCTGTTCTGGGGAGAATAAATATTAGCGAGAGCTTCAGAGGGACGCGCTGGCACACTTTTTTCTCTGTAAAAATCCATGCCACAGTTCATGGGGCGTGAAAAATGCCGTGTGAACCCCGCCCTACTGAGAAAAACTTAATACAGGGCCCATGCCCCGGATGTTTTGGGACCCTAGCAACGCCCCTGCCCCCACCCATTACTATTTCCTGTTTTTTAACATATCAGTGGGCCCCTTTTTGATTAGGGCCTCTGATAGGAATACTGCCCGTAGTGCCCTATTGGCACCTCAGCGTGACAAGTTAGTTTTACTCTATGGTATGATGTCAGCGATATCAAACATATATATGCATACTTTATTTTTAGCTTTTTTGGGACGATTGGCATTTGTAAAGAAGGAAGAGGGCGATGTACATGTTTTTTTTTTCTAGTGATTTTTATTTTTTCTTTTTTGTAGTTTTTTCACATTTTTTTTTCTTTTTTTTTTTTATTGTCCCCACAGGGGATTTGTATCTGTGATATTTATATCACTGTTACAATACATAGCAGAACTGCCAAACCCTATGCCCAGCCAGACTCTGAGTTCACAGCTGGGCGCAGTGATGTCACAGGCAGCCTGAAAGCCTTTGTTAGGGTGCTTTCACACGGTGCGTTTTGGCGCGTTTTTTGGATGCGTTTTTTGTGCAGGAAGGCACAGCAATTAATGATATACATTGCTGCACAAAAAACGCAATCGAAAAAACGCATCAAAAACGCACCAAAAACACACCGTGTGAAAGCACCCTTAGGCTTCCCTGTTGCTAGGGAGAGCATCAGCAGCCACGATGCTCTCATTGCGGTGATGCTGATGCAAACAGAAGGAGCTCCTTCTGTCTTTCCCTTAGCAGTCGTGATTCCCCACTGGTTTAATCCAGTCCACTACTGGGTTAATCGTCCGCAACCGGAGTGAGCTCTGGTCGTGGGCCACACAGCATCGAGCCAGCTGTAATATACAGCTGGTTCTATGCTGTGATTGTGCAGGCCCCGCTTGGGAACCTGCATGATGTCCAGGACATATCTGTACATCTCTTTGCAGGAAGTCACTCCTAGCTAGAACATACAGGTATGTCCAATGTTTGGATGGGGTTAAAAAATATCAACTGGATAGTCCATAAATCATGTAACCGATAGAATAAAACAAGACACAAGACAAGTCCACTGAGCCCGAGCTGGGCGACAAAAAAATTACCTCTACAAGGCATGACAAAAATCTAGTACATTGGCGGGAGAAAGGGATGGAGGCTACTTCAGTCCTAGTTTCTTCAAGCTGGCACTGATCCTCCTGCTCAGGCTCGGACTGACCCACAGGGGAATAGGGGGAAACCCCCGGTGGGTCCCTGAGCATTGTAGACCTTGAGTTTCTTTTTAACTGCATTTATATCCTCAGAAGAGGCAAAAAAGCATAGAAAGAGAGGCGAAAAGCAAGAGGCAGAGTATAGGTCATTTGCAGTATCTGTAGGTTGGGCCCCTAAAATAAACTCCACGGGTGGGCCCAGAAACAGCTCAGCTGGTGGGCCCCTAGAATCAACTCCACCTGTGGGCCCAAGGCACCCCAGTCCGACACTGCTCCTGCTGGAGCAGTTTTAATCAGCTCTCTCTGTTAGTGCGGACCTGGGTCCAGCCAATCAAATTGTGAGAAGAGTAGCTCAAGTCTGGAAGAGAACCACAGCACAGCTTGCCTGGAAACAAATCCAACATCCACTTACTACTAAGGTTGCAGCACAATCCCATGTGGCCCCTCACACTAAGGGTTAAAGGGGTGCTCTTCCATAAATGAACACTTTTACTGTGTGGGGCCTAAAGGGGGCACGATTACTATTTGGGGGAACAGAGATCATAATTAATGTGAGAACACTATTGCGGTGTGGATTACAAGGTGGTGCTTTGCTTTGTGGGGCATAAAGAGGGCATTTTTACAGTACACAGCAGGTACAGTAATAGAAAAAGCAAAAGGCACAGAACTGGGGCCAACAGCAGTTTGGGAAGTTAGTGTAGATTAAAAAAGGTAGGGCAGGTACTGGGAAAGACAGAAGGTGTATGGGCAGCAAACAAGTCGTGGCAGAAGTAAACATGGTGGTCTAGGCCAAATAGAAAAGATATTGAGCAGCTACAATCAGAGGAAGTCACGTCACTGAAATTAACTGTACGGTGTTCACTTATATGATCTGCATCACTCCTGGGTGGAGCTGGTATCTACTACCGCATGGGCACTGGATGGTGGGGAGATTGATCCATGTATAGTGGTTTTTTTTTCAAGCATATATGGTGGTATTATTCATACATCATGTGGTGGTGATGTTATAATGTGTATGGTGTAGCAGTATTATTAATGGCAATACAGGTTTATGTATAGCGACTGTAATTGTTGTTACAATATTTTTATTTAACCCAGGTCTATAGTTAAATGTCCCTGTCTCAGAGACCACATGTGATCTCTCTTATATCCCCGGGCTGTGTATTTTTACATTTCCTTGTTCATTTCCCAATAGCTAATCTATAGTCCACATCATTTTCTAAAATTCACTTTTGCGACTTTATTTCTCATTAGTTTTTTTGATCATGTATTAGAATACTGTTTTTTTGTCTTTCAGTCTTCTTCTTCAACCATTTCTTTTAGAGTTTACTTTGTAAGTTACCAATTCAGTGCACCAAACAGAACTACCTGCACTACTTTAACATTGTGCCTTCATTTTGCCAATTTGAGGAGTTTTTTTTTTATCTTATGTAATTCTATGTATCTAGAGGGAGAACAAACAGAGAGGAAAATTTTTCAGCAAAAATGAAAAAAAAAAAGGATGCCATAAAGAGAAATAAAGCTTTACTTTCCACTTACCTGCTTTTAAATATACTTATTTATGCCCCTCAATAATTAAGAACTTCCCAAGCTCTGCTATTGCCTAACCTTCTGCCGCTAAAGATACATAAATTATAGGCAAAAACAAAACAAACATTTTCATTTGTTCCAGTGCTTGGCATTTAGTGCCCACCTGCTGCATGGCAAGACAAACCTGACATTTAACAACATACCTCTCAACCCCCCCCCCCTACTCGAACCGGACTACAGTGTAACAAGTGAATGGTGTGTTTCCCTCACCTGCTTCTGGGAGATGAATGGCTGGGACGACCTCCAGGACATCTCTCGTTAGCATAGTTAACATCTCTTCCAGGGACACCAACAGAGCTCCAGTGCCACCCGACTGCGCCTGGACCAGGCACCAGTGCAGGAAGAGATGGTCGTCTTCCCCTTGATTTTTTTCCCCTTTCGGCCCAGACCACCATGATGATTTCTCTGCAGAATTTACCACACACATCTTAGAATCCTCACTTTCTCAGCAGCTCCTTACTTATAGGTATTCAAGTCCCCTCAGGCAGGTATATATAGGTCCCTCTCAAGCAGGTATACATAGATCCCCTCAGGCAGGTATATAAGTCCCCTTAGTTAGGCAGGTACATATAGAGCCCCTCAGTTAGGTACATATAGAGCCCCTCAGGTACATATAGATTACATCCGGCAGCTATATAAATCCCCTCAGGCAGGTACACATAGATCCCCTCAGGCAGGTATATATAGCGGCAATAAAAAAAATACTTGCCTCTCTTCCTTCCCCGTCCAGATGCCTTCCTCTTCTGCCCGACACTGGCGGCGTGACATCATCATGCTGCCAGTGCCGGGATGCACGTCTGGCAGCTTCTCAGCTGCACAGCCTATGACGGCTGTGTGTCCGAAGAGAGGCAACAGTGCAATGACGTTACGTCATCGTGCTGCAGCCAGGTAGTGCTGAGGGCCCGCTGCGGCGGGCCTTCAGCTCTACTTTTAGCAGATCTAGCCATTGAACAATGCCCAGTTCTGTTCTATAGCATCAACATATTTCACCATGCAATGTAGAGGGTATGAATACAGACAAAACGAAATGTTACATAAGAGCAAAACTATTATTAACAGATCAAACAAAAGGTGCAAATACCCTGCTCACAAGAGCTTACAATCTTTGTGGGAATAGGACAAGACAAAAGGTTAGAAGTGCTTAGTTTGCACGATGGTCCAGCCATCTTCCATAAATACGGGATAGTTTACATAGAAGTGGATAAACTTTCCCCATTGCATCCATATACAGATAAGTACCTGTCAGTGGCTAAGTGCATGTAGTGTCAGGAATGTGTGTGACTCTAGGAGGTTGAAATTAGGGATCTTGGTAAACCTGCCAAAGAAGATGTATTGTTAGGGCATGATTAACTGAATACTCAAGAGTTGTAATCTGATTAATCTTAATCTATGATGAAATGCCAGCCCAACACATCTTAGAATATCACTTTGTCCTTTCGCCCATGTAATGAAGAGATTAGATTAGATAGTCTGTGTGACATTAGTCGACAGGTCTACCACCAGTATTGGTGTCTGTTACAAAATAAGTACAAAGATGACAATGGATCACAAACCGTTTTAGTCTATTTTCCATTTTGTATGCAAATTAAAAGTAGAAACAATTTCCCCCTTTATAGTAACCTCAAGGACTAGCAATATGGTTTGAAGAGCAAGCATCTATTAGGACTAAGATCATGAGCAGGATATAAAAACAGATAATGACAAAAAACAAGAGGTCTTTTTTGGTGACATGGTGGAATTAAAGATATGCAAAATATATATGTACATTATTTTATTTAAAATACAGAATAACTTTCAAAATATTTGCAGTATATTTTGATAGAGACAGTTTTACTTATGAAGAAAACGGTCATCACTTTTGATGACCCTTAACGGCTGTAAAAGACCTAGAGAGACATTCCAAGATAGCCCAAAACGTAGCTACTGAATAAATACCCAGTAGATATCTGGAGAGTAAATTGCTATATGGCGCAGGAGTGGTTGATTTATTTTTGTGACGTATACATTATTACTGCTCCTAGACATGAATTCAAAATTGTTGAAACAGGTGACAGGTTCCCTTGAAAGGTAATTTACATTTAAAGGGAACCTGTCACGTGGTTTATGCCGCCCTCTTCAAGAGCAGAATATGATAGAGAGAGGGAAGCTGAGCTCTGTGACACATAGGTTTATATCATTTGGAGCAGGATTTCTAAATAAAAAGCAGTGAAAAAAGTAAAAAAAAAAAAAAAAAAATCAATAGTGAAACTGTTAACCCTGCCCATATACAGTGATTGACAGTTTGTTCTGTCCACACACTGATGCAGGGAAAGCTATCAATCACTCTTTGTGAGCGGGGTACGCAGGACTCTTACTGTCTGACTCTTACTGAGTTTGTTCATATGATGAATTGCAGGGTGCGCCACTATACGCCTTCATCAGTGCGTCTGAAAATATGTGCTGGCAGCTCTCTGCTGTGTATCGTTTCTATTTCTCGGCAGATAAGCATAGTAAAGAACTGACAGGTCACTTCTTTTATACAATATAAACCTGTCGCACTCACCCATAAAGCTCTCCACAGTTCTGCACCCCCCATCTCCTCCCTCATCTCTGTCTACCACCCTACCCGTTTTCTCCGCTCTGCTGTGGACATCAAACTACAAACCACAATCATCCGAACCTCCCATGCCCGTCTTCAAGATTTCACACGTGCTGCACGGATTCTCTGGAATATCCTACCACGTACAATCAGGCACAATCCTAGCCTTCACAGTTTTAAGAGTGTCCTGAAAACACATCTTCTTAGGCAAGCCTACCAAGATCCCTAATTGCTAACCCTCACCTTCTATCACACATGCTACTGTCACTCCCTACACTAGGGCACTCAGCTGTGAATAGATGTACTGTCAGGGTGGTAGGTTCACCCAATTTTTATGTAAACCACCCCATATTTATGAAACAAGGCTGGACCATTGTAAATTTAGTACTTCTTACCTTTTGTCTCCCCCAGGCACATTCATAGATTGTAAGCTCTTGCGAGCAGGGGCCTCACACCTTGTGTCTCATCTGTAAGTAGCTCTATCTGTACTTATACCCTCTACATTGTAAAGTGCTGCGGGATTGGTTGGCACTATATAAAGATTATTATTATTATTATTTCATCGGTGTATTATTCTGCGCCAAGAACTAGAAATCACCACCATCTGAACGACAACAGTGATTTTACCAGTAATATTCTTTCTACCAAATTTGCAGGGTGCGTTTTGGTGCACATACGCCAGTCTGGTCAGCATTTTCTTTGCTTTTTGCTCAGAAATCCTACTACAAATCACACAAACCTGTATATCATCACAGAGCTCAGCTTCTCCAGTCACATCCTGCACTCAGATAGGGGACCATAAACAAAAGACATAAAAATGTTTTAAAAAAAATGGACGCTAGTGTAGGCCAGCACTGAACAAGTACAAACTCTTATATTGATTTTTTTGCACATTTGTTTACCCTTGTATACAATTTTACATTTTTTGCAATGATTTTATCTGTAGAAAATTCTAAGTTCCTTATTGTCAGCAAGTCATTGAAATTGTATAAAAACACCTCTAATCCCAGACTTTAACCTATGAAGAGAACTCAGCAGCTCTATTAAAATATATTCTTTGTAAATATATTGCCTACAGTTAGGACTGTACAGCATCCCTGAATTATACTGCCATCTAGTAGATCTTACTTAGAACTGCATTTTCAAAAGTGTTACCTGCATTTTCAAGATAAATCCATCTCCATTACACCTTAAAATCAATTTTTTTTTCAGCAAGCCCAAACTGGAAATCAGTCCAGCCAGCCTGATTCTAGGTCAGTTACTTGTAGAAGATCTACTCCAGTCCTGTATTAATGGATCAGTGTTAAAACTAGCATCAGTTTGTAGTTGCATCGGTATTTCGCTGCAGCATTCAGTCAAACCACAGCAGAGCTCCTCACACTCTTTTATAAAAAACACATTGCTTTTCAATGAGGTGAAGAAAAGACATAACTAGTAATAGAGTGGCAGAAACACCAGGCGCTTAAGTTGGACTGGCCAACCTTTTGAGACACTTGTGGCAAATCATTTTCTTGGCTTTCAGGAGAAATACATATCCTAACATATCAGTGTCACAAGGAATGGAAAATTTCACACAGGTGCTATATGTACCCTATCAGCAATTACATAAGGAGCTTGATAAGATGAAAGCTGAAGTGGCACTGAAAGTGGAGAAAAGTAGCCAACAATCAGCGCAATAAGCATTAATCAGCACTGGCACGGAGAAAGCCACCATGGTGAGTCTGTAAAAGTATGAGTTTCAGGTCTCTGGAACGCCCACTAAAGCCTGAATATTGTTAATATATATTGTATTTGCATGGTTACAAAAATTATTAGATTCTAAGCTACTATACCCTTTCATATAAATCCATCATTAAATTTATATAAACACAAAACAGAAACAGCAATGAAGAATGTAATACATATAGAATGTTGTCAAAGTATTCCTACCCCTTGAACTGTTCCTCTTTACCAAATGTTACAGTCACAAGTAAATGTATTTTATTGAGATTTCATGTGATAAAACAAGATAAAGTAGGAAGTATTTGCAAGGAGTAAAGAAAATGTTTGCAAATTAAAAAACTGATGTGTGGCATGCATGTATTCAGCCCCTGTACACTAATACTCCTAAATAAAATCCAATGTGACCAACTGCCTTTAGAAGTCACCTAATTAGTAAATAGAGTACATCTGTATGTAATTTATTCTCCGTAAAACTACAGCTGTTTTGTGACGTCCTCAGAGGTTTTATAGAGAACAGTAGTGAATAAACAGCATCAGGAAAACCATAGAACACTCAGGATAAAGGTGTGGCAGAGTGTATTGCAGGGTTATGTTAAAAAAAAGCGCTGAACATCTCACAGAGCACTGTTCACCCCATCATCCATAAATGGAAGGAGCATGGCACAAGACATGGCCATCCAAATAAACTGACAGACCAAATAAGAATCTGTCCACAGGAGCCAAGATTGGAAAGAGCTTCAATCCTGCCCTTTAACCTTTTAGGTGTCACAAACATTAAAATGTATTGCATTACAAAACATTATCACATACGGTCAGGGAATATTAGTCTACATGTATTAAAAGTACTAAATAAAATCACTCCAAAAAAACCCAAAAAAACACTTTAAAAAATAAATTAAAAACATACCCAAATAGATTGGTCCCCACCCCACACTAAACAATAAAGAAGTGACATACCATTCACATTAGGTACCATTTACCACCAGTCTGAGTACGATCCAATAGCCAGTTTTTAATTCAATTGCACAGTTATTTCTAATCCTATAGACTTTAATTTACCCAATGGACACAGAGCTGTTTTAACAGCATTATGGGCCCCTGGGCAGAGCTGTGAAATTGGCCCCCAAACCAACGCAGAATACAGATAACACACCACTTATACCAAAAAGTAAACACCATAAAAATAAAACCACCGCAAACACTGTGCAAGGACATTTTTTTCACATTTCACCCAACTTAGAATTTTTTTTCAGATTCCTAGCACATTACATGGTCTGTTCATGGCACCATTAAAAAAGAATATCTCATCCAACAAAAAACAAGTCATCATATATCTATGTAGATAAAAATAAAAAACACTCTTTTTATGCAGAATTGACATACCCCAACCAGGGCCGTATTTACAGCTGAGGCTGAGATAGGCTCTGAGCTTAAAAACGCCCCTCAATTTAGGAGAGGTTCACACAACCTATTAAGCAATTCAGGCTTACATACACTGGGCCAACAGATATTATAACACCTGACAGGCTTAGATAAACAGGACCAGCAGATATTATAACATCTGATAGGCTTAGATACACAGGGTCAGCAGACGGCATACACTGGATAGGCTTAGATACACAGGGACAACAGATGGCATACACTGGATAGGCTTAGATACGTAGGGACAGCAGATGGCATACATTGGATAGGCTTCCTAACACCCCACACACCTCCCCCCACTTCCTAACACCCCACACAACTTCTCCCACCTTCCTAACACCCCACACAACTTCTCCCACCTTCCTAACACCCCACACAACTTCTCCCACCTTCCTAACACCCCACACACCTACTCCCACCCTCAATCACTCATTCGTTATGAAGTCCAGAGAGCAGTGGGCCGGGTAGTCCATCTCTTCACTGCCGATGGTATGAGGGGAGAGGGAGGGGCAGCGCTGCTCTCTCTCTCTCTCCCCAGCAGCAATCTCCTGCTCTTCATTGGTGCGCACTGCTGGGGAGAGACAGGGAGGAGCAGGGCTGTAGTGGAGGAGCTCAGAGGATCGCTGCAGTCTGGCCCCTGCTTTACTTCAGCTCCGTGCTGCCCTGCCTGTGCTGTGAGGAGTAAAGCGCAGGCAGGACACAGCAATAGCAGGGGTCGCATCAGGCATCACTGTAGCCTGGCCCCTGCTCTGACTGCCTCTCTGTCTGCGCTATAAAGTGCAGGCACGGCACAACAACCAATATCCCTAGGTGTATTCACTGCCATTATGCAGGGTAGGCGGATGCCCGGGGGGCCCCCTGAGCTCATGGGGCCCCCGGGCAACCGCCTACACTACCCAGTGGAAGAGACAGCCCTGAATGGACACTTATGAGGGAGAGCGAACACCTTTTCAAAGTCTAAAAACACTATATCCACAGCCGCCCTGCTATCCAGACTTCACTCACCTTTTTATAAAAACAGGTCAGGTTCTTAGTAAAACCTTGCTGGTAATTACATGTAATATTATATTCAGCCACATATGCCTGTATACAGTATATTTCCTTATGAGCCCCTCAAATAGTTTTCCCCACAATAGATGTTAAACTCACTGGTCTATAATTTCTTTGGTTTGTAACACATTGATCTCATTACTGTGTCACTCACCACAGTCTACCTCCTCACCCACTGATATAGTCTGCTCCCTCTCTAACCTACCTACAATTTTTTTTAGATAGTCTTTCCTACACTAAGACTTAAGCCATGCTTTTAACTCTCTAAGGTCCTGCTGTTCCTCTGTGTTACGCATGGTGCATTTAGTAGGAGGACATAATCTTGGGAGGTACTTCCCAGTTTGGAGCCTTGTGCTTTAAAATTATTCTTAAGGCTTCTCCAACCACCATGTATTCTGTCTTTGGTTCTAACAGATCATGACAGCTGGGTTATCACCATCTCTCCCCAGTAATTTATCAACCCATTCCACCACATGCCAAACCATTTGGTTTTGGGAGTCTTGGTGACAATTCTTCTAGCGCTCTATACCATATTATATAATATTAAATACTATATATATATATATATTATATATATATATATATATATATATATATTTTATATATATTATAATATTGTGAGCCACAGGCCCCTCTGGGATCTTAGCAAAAGTCCAGTTTGACAGAGACTCAGACAGGTGTGTAGTCCAAATACGGTTGCTCCGTATTTTATTGGCACACTTCAAGCAAGACAGTGGCAACAATTGAAAACGTAAAAACAAAACAAATGAAACAAACTCCTGCTCGTCTGAGCGCTGGCTAATACAAAGGTAATAGTTGTCCTCACTATACCTTAAACTCAGCCGTGGCTGCATGGGAGATCTTGCCTGTCTCCAGTCCACAACCTCTCAGGTCAAAACTTCTTTTGCCTTGGGTAACAGCCACACCTAGTCAGCTGACTAGCTGACTTATATGAGGCAGCCAAACTGTGGACTGGATCCTGGGGGAGGGGAGCAGTCACCCAATCAACACTTTGACTGCGCCCGGTAAGAGCCGTCCCGGAGTAAGCTGTTTTCTAACAGCTATGCTAGCTGTTAAACATGTGCCAACTACATATCGCAGCTGACAACAAAACAACGGCTCCTACCTCACCAAGGCCAGTACCTTGGTGACACGTAACTGCCACCTACCAGTGGCGGGACCATGCGACTTTCCTTTTCTTTGAAGTCGCTTGCCATCCATTCATCATGGTGCATGCAGAACCCTGGCGGAATATATACACCATTGCAGACTCTTCCGGCTGCCATCTTACATATCCCCCCCCTCTGCTCAGCCCCGTGGGGAGGAGCACCTTGTGCCTTACAACAATAAACCCGTGACAACGCATCTGCATTGCCTTGTTGTGACCCTGGGCGATGTTCCACATAGAACTTAAAATCTTGCAAGGGCCCAAAAACCACCTGGTCACTCTTGCATTGTTTCCCTTATTCTGGGCCATCCATTTTTAAGGGGCGAGTGGTCAGTAACTAACCTGAACATGCCTCCCAAAGTAGGTAGTATTTCAGTGATTCAATTGCCCATTTCAAAGCCAGACATTCCCTTTCTATGAGAGCATAGTTCTTCTCAGCCGATGTCAACTTCCTGCTTAGATAAACTACGGGGTGTTCTTCCCCGTCAACCACCTGGGACAGGACTGCTCCCAGTCCCACATTAGAGGCATCTGCCTGTACCATAAACTCGGCTTTAAAATTAGGGGCAATTAATACTGGTCTCTTACATAACACTTCTTTTAATTTACAGAACGCTTCCTCTGCCTTCTCATCCCATTTTACCATTGAGGATTTAGACCCTTTTGTGAGGTCTGTGAGAGGAGCTGCAATTGTGGCAAAGTTAGGCACAAACCTTCTGTAGTATCCGGCAATCCCTAAGAAGGCCCTGACTTGTTTTTTTGACATAGGTTTAGGCCAATTTTTGATAGCCTCAATTTTATCCAACTGTGGTTTGATAACTCCCCGACCAATACTGTACCCCAGGTACCGGGCCTCCTCGGGGCCCCTATAGCACATTTTTTTGGGGTTTGCCGTCAAGCCCGTCTCCCGAATGGAATCCAGGACCGCCTGGACCTTCGCCAGATGGGATTCCCAGTCTGTGCTGAAGATGACCACGTCATCTAGATAGGCGGCCGCATAATTTCTATGGGGCTGTAAGACGAGATCCATTAATCTCTGGAACGTGGCAGGGGCACCGTGGAGGCCAAAAGGGAGCACGACATATTGGAAATGGCCCTCGGGCGTGGAAAAGGCTGTTTTCTCCCTGGCTGTTTTGGTAAGTGGGACCTGCCAATAGCCCTTAGTTAGATCAAGAGTGGTAATGTATCTGGCGGGCCCTAATCTTTCTATAAGCTCATCCACTCTTGGCATAGGATATGCGTCAAACTTTGAAATCTCATTTAATTTCCTGAAGTCATTGCAAAATCTTATGCTGCCGTCGGGTTTAGTAATGAGTACTATGGGGCTGGACCAACCACTCTGTGACCTTTCTATAACCCGTAGTGACAGCGTTTTTGTACCTCCTCCGAGATGGCCTGTCTCTGGGCCTCGGGCACCCAAATGGGCCTTAGCCTACCTTTGGGCCTGGCTCTGTTACTATCTCATGCTTGATGAGACTGGTTCTACCTGGTTAATCGGAAAACACCTCTGTATTTTTCCCCAGGAACTCCTTTACCTCTTGTACTTGGACTGCTGACAACGAATCGGAGATACGGTCTTCTGGTAGCTCCTTACTAGCGACCTCCTAGGCTTACTTACACCAATGAAGCTTCCCTGTCCTTCCAAGATTTTGAGCAAGTTCACATGATAAATTTGTAGCGGCTTCCTTTTCCCTGGCTGATATTACCTTATAGTTTACGTCCTGATTTTCTCTCTGACCTCATAAGGACCTTGCCACTTTGCCAGAAATTTACTCTCTGCCGTAGGAACCAGCACCAACACACGGTCACCAGGCTGAAAGGACCTTATCTTTGCCGACCTATTATATACTCGGGCTTGCGCTTCCTGCGCTTGTTGCATATTCTCCCTCACAATTGGCATTACTGCCGCAATCCTATCTTGCATCTCAGCCACATGCTCGATGACACTGCGGTGAGGCGTGTGCTCCTGCTCCCAGGTCTCCTTAGCTATATCCAATAGCCCCCAGGGATGTCTACTGTATAACAGTTCGAAAGGGGAAAACCCTGTGGAAGAAGCCTGCGGAACCTCCCTTATAGAAAACATTAAGTACGGCAATAAACGGTCCCAGTCTTTCCCGTCCTTGTCGACCACCTTTTTTAGCATCCCCTTCAATGTCCTGTTAAACCTTTCCACCAGGCCATCAGTCTGGGGGTGATATACTGAGGTTCGCAGTTGTATAATACCTAAGAGGCGACACAGCTCCATCATAATCTTGGACATGAACGGGGTGCCCTGATCAGTGAGGATTTACTTGGGGATCCCTGTCCGGGTGAACATGTGGAACAGTTCCCTGGCAATCACCTTAGATGAGTGGGATGGCTTCCGGATAACGGGTGGCATAGTCAAGCACCACCAAGATGTGTTGGTGGCCTCTGGCCGACTTAGGAAGTGGCCCTACCAGGTCCATAGCTATGCGCTCAAAGGGCACTTCAATTATCGGGAGCGGAACTAGGGGGTTACGGAGGTGTGGGCCGGCGGGTTATTAACCCGGCACTCTGGACAGGACTGACAAAAATCCTCTACCGCTTTATATATACCGGGCCAATAAAAATTTCGCTCAATGCGCTCCCTGGTCTTGTCTACCCCTAAATGCCCCCCAAGCACATGTGAATGACCCAGCTCCAAAACCATGCGTACATGTGACTGTGGCACTACAAGTTGTTCCACAACCTCGGATGGGGTTTTCTTTACCCTGTAAAGGAGATTATTATGTACTGCGAAATGTGGGTACCCCAAATTGGAGTCAGGTTCTTGCAATACCCCATTTATGACCTTAACACTCCTCCAGGCATTTGCTAGGTTTGGATCCCTTAATTGTTCTGTCCCAAAGTTACCTTTGGCGACCTGTAAGGTGGAAAACTCAACCTCAGGGGGATTTTCCTCCGAGTCTCCAGCCAGGACTACTAAGGGAAAGCTATCAGGACCCTCTGATACCCCTGTCACGGCACTTACAGGTTCACATACTTTAGACATACGTTGTTTACCCCACCTTGGCCTGCTTATTTTCCCATACTTTCCAAAACAAGGGAAAATCACGGCCTATTATTACATGGTGCATTAAGTCCTTTACCACGCCAACTTCGTGGCTCACGGACCCGCATGGAGTCTCTATCGTGACGATTGCTGTTGGATAGTCCTTAGTGTCCCCATGTATGCAAACCACCCCTAGGCAGCGGGTCTGGAGTTTCTCAGAGTCCACTAAGTTGGCACGGACTAGTGTAACCAGACTTCCAGAGTCCATCAAGGCCATCACCGAATGGCCTCCTATCCGCACCGGGCATACTTGCCGGTCGCTCATGTTGTCTCTGTGAGCAGCACAAACAGGCCTGGCAAAATAAGACCTGCGTCTCCCGAAGTCACACTCCATGGCCTCGGACTGCACCGGGCAATTGGTAGCAACATGTCCCAGTCCATGGCAGCGCCAGCACACTATCTGGCTGCGGGGCCGAACGCTTACGTCCTTTCTGGGACTTGGCCCCCGTTTACTGGGACGCTCTGGAAACGTGCCACCCTCCTTAGGATACAGTCTATCCCCCCCCAACAGCAGGAACAGTCTTACCGTATGCCGGCCTCTTCTGGTTCCCAGGGGTAGGTAAGTCCTGAAGGGAGTCCTCGGTGGCAGTAAATCTCTCCACTATGGATACTATGTCGTCCACACTTTTCGGGTCGGAGTATCCCAAGCAGCGCTGTATCCTCACCGGAAGAGCACGGACGAATCGGTCGCATACGACCCGTTCCACGATTTGGGCCGGTGTGAGCTCCTCCGGCTGCAGCCACTTGCTGGTTAGGTGGTATAGGTCGTACATTTGGGACCTCGCTGGTTTCTTTGCATCGTACTCCCAGGTGAAGACTCGCCGTGCGCGGACCGCCAAGGTAACGCCAAGCCGGGCCAGTATTTCCTCCTTCAGCCGTGTATACACCCTGGCGTCCTGGACTCGCAGGTCGAAATACGCTTTTTGGGGTTCACCAGTCAGGAAGGGTGCCAACACGTCAGCCCACTGGTCTTGAGGCAGCTGTGCCCCTTCAGCGATTCTTTCAAACGTGACCAAGTAGGCTTCAATGTCATCCTCCGCAGTCATTTTTGTCAGCGCCCTCTGCACCAGCTGACGGGGTGCCGGCTGCAACCCCTGAGGCATTCCTTGTCTTTCTGTTAAAGCTTGCAGAGCCTGGTTCATACTGTGCTGTTCTGTGGCCGTGGCCTGGTGCACCTGCAGCAGCAGACGATTGGTCTCACTTTGGGTCTTGACCGCTTCTTCGTGCACCTGTTTTTGATATGCCGTGGCCTCCTGTTGTGCAGTAACGGCTTGTTGGAGTCTGAGGTTTGATTGCACCAGCTGCTTGATTAGCTCCTCCATTTTAGCAGCTCCGTCCTGTGGCGTAGTTGCAGCTTTCACCCAGGACATGGATCACCACACTCACTCTGTCTGTCCCTTTAATATGCCCTTCGCATACCTCCACCATATGTGAGCCACAGGCGCTCTGGGATCTTAGCAAAAGTCCAGTTTGACAGAGACTCAGACAGGTGTGTAGTCCAAATACGGTTTTCTCCGTATTTTATTGGCACACTTCAAGCAAGACAGTGGCAACAATTTAAAACGTAAAAACAAAACAAATGAAACAAACTCCTGCTCATCTGAGCGCTGGCTAATACAAAGGTAATAGTTGTCCTCACTATACCTTAAACTCAGCCGTGGCTGCATGGGAGATCTTGCCTGTCTCCAGTCCACAACCTCTCAGGTCAAAACTTCTTTTGCCTTGGGTAACAGCCACACCTAGTCAGCTGACTAGCTGACTTATATGAGGCAGCCAAACTGTGGACTGGATCCTGGGGGAGGGGAGCAGTCACCCACCCAACACTTTGACTGCTCCCGGTAAGAGCCATCCCGAGTAAGCTGTTTTCTAACAGCTATGCTAGCTGTTAAACATGTGCCAAAATACATATCGCAGCTGACAACAAAACAACGGCTCCTACCTCACCAAGGCCAGTACCTTGGTGACACGTAACTGCCACCTACCAGTGGCGGGACCAAGCGACTTTCCTTTTCTTTGAAGGTCGCTTGCCATCCATTCATCATGGTGCATGCAGAACCTGGCGGAATATATACACCATTGCAGACTCTTCCGGCTGCCATCTTACATTATATTATATATATATATATATATATATATATATATATATATATATATTTATTTATTATTATTTTCATTTATTTTGGAGCGCCCTTGATTCCAGGGCGCTGTACATTTCAGGCGGGTACATAAATAACTTTGGTCAAACAATTACAAAGTGACAATAAGTGACTAACAACTGGTACAGAGGGAAAGAGGTCCCTGCCCGGGGAGGGCTTACAATCTACAGGGGAGGGGTGAAGAGACAGAAGGTGAGGGGCAGACATGTTTGTGGGGCAGAGCAGTGCAACCGGTTAATGTTGGTTATAGGCAATCCTGAAGAGGTAGATTTTCAGGTTACGTTTGAAGCCGGTGAGTGAGGGGGAGAGTCTGAAGTGTTGGGGCAGTGAGTTCCAGAGTGTGGGGGAAGCACGAGAGAAGTCTTGGAGACGGTTATGTGAGGAGGGTGATAAGAGGAGAGCAGAGGAGAAGGTCTGTGAGGAGCGGAGGTTGCATGAGGGGAGGTATTTAGAGATTAAGGCAGAGATGTATGAAGGGGAGAGGTTATGGAGAGCCTTGTAGGTCGAAGTTGCTAGCTTGAACCGGATTCGCTGGGCAATGGGTAGCCAGTGAAGGGATCGGCAGAGGGGAGAGGCAGGGGAAGTAGCGAGGAGAGAGGTGAATCAGACGGGCAGCAGAGTTAAGGATAGTTTGGAGGGGAGCGAGGGTGCTAGCTGGGAGGCCGCAGTGGATACCATATATATATATATGGTATAGAGCGCTAGAAGAATTTGTATATTTATAAAATATATATATATATTTATATATATATATATATATATATATATATATATATATATATATATGGTATAGAGTGCTAGATGAATTTGTATATATATGAAAAAATGGTCTCCAATCCGGTGAAATCAAAAATTGGTAAAATAGCTTCTTTACTTTATACATTAAAAGTTCAGAAAAATTATAATGAAACACCTATCCAAATACCTACGTGTTTCAGACTGCACAGTCCTTGATTAGGGCATAAAATGGATAATTACATCAGTACATTTAACTAGTCAGTGGACCAATAGGAGGGTCATTAAATCAGATAACCCATCACCTGGATACATTCAATAAAAATACATCAAGTCATTTTTAAAGTTCATTCCTGTTGGATATTGACATGTAAATTAACTATCCGAAATGCTTCTCTATGAAGAAGCTTCAGTTTCTAATTACCTTCCTGTTGTGGCTTAAAGACCTTCTCAATGCCATAAAAAGAAGAGGATTGTAATTTTTTGGTGTAAACATCAAGAAAATGCTTTGAAGATCTAGATATATTGGTCTGTTTTTTTAATGTCAGTTACATTCTCCACAATTCTTATTTTTAGCTCTCTGGTTGAACAGCCTACATACAGTATATTGCATTCATTACAGAAGATAACATACTATATACTGCAAATTACAATTCATAAAGCTATCGATAGTGATATTAAAGTTTTCTCTAGTGCTAAAGAGAAAATCATGGAGTAGTCAGGTATTTTTTAGGTTCTACAATAGAGAAAGAGCTCGGTGAGAGCATTTCCCAAGGTACCATTTCATTTTGGAACTACTTCTAAACCCCGACTGAATGTTTTTTAAAATATGGTCGTGTTCCGGTAGCGGAAAATATTTGAAAAACATTTTTTTATCAATGTGATATCTAAACTACAAGCTGTAGAGAAAGCACCGAGGCGCTCCTCTGGCAACTCCTTGGCTGCACAGCCTATGACGGCTCTGCGGCCGAGGAGAGGCAGCGGCGCGATGAGCTCACTTCATCGCACCACTGCCCAATTCACCAATACTAAGCATATTAATAGTAGCGCTGAAGGCTCACTACTATTAGTATGGTCTAAACCATCCCAATGTCTCATGTGGCCCCATGGGTAAATTAATTGCCCACCCCTGATCTAGGGCATTCATCTAGGTTCTTTTCTACTTGACTACTGTAGTTCAATATCCACCATAGCCACACCTCACTCATCAACTGTCTTCCATCACAGCTCTCCAAGAGTACTTCCTCTGACTGCAATCAAAGCATTCTTGAAAGCCATCCACTGTTAATCAACAGTTCCGTCATCCATTCAATTGCTCCAACACACTCATTTCACCTGTAAATCTGCCAGCCACTGGATGTTGAAACAACATCCAACTTTCTTCTCAATACATGCCCCCCACTGTCAGATCCTGCTGACAAGACGATGATGGTCAGATGCCATATCAGTGTTGCATTTATTTCAGACATCAAATAGGCGCATTTTCAACTTCCAGTTAATGCTTTTACAGTCAATTTCATTTACTTTGCCTCCATGCCGTAAAAAAAAAAAAAAAAAAGTTACAGAATTCAAACCACCCTCCATTTTAGTGCATTTCTCCAAGGACGTAACACCCCATGATGCGTTCAAGCTCGATATTGTCCGAGCCAGCATCAAGCTCACTATAAAAGCCCTTTTTATCATTTCAATCAGCAGAACCTGTCGGTGCAAAATATAGGATCATGATAATGGTTTGCACCCATGTTCCTCATCTGGCTTTGATTATTTTCTAGTATTTGGTTTATATTAAGGTTGCTGCACTATAAACATGGATACGGTCATATGATAATTAGAGATGGGCGAATTGGTTCTAACGAAGTGGAATTCGTTTAGAATTTCAGGAAAACTTCGGTTCTGAACGAAGTCGAACTTTGGGGTACTTCGCGTGAACGAAGTGTGCTTTTGATTGATAAAATGGCTGCGAGCACATGGCGTTATCTGGGGCAAAGAACTCTGGGAGAAAGAAGGGCATAGCCTACATGACATGTGCAGAGATGAAGCCAATCAGAGACCGGCGGGATTCTGTGACGTCACCGCACTATATAAGTCCGGGTGCGACGCTGGGAGCTCATGACCGCTCTCCACTGTACTGATTAGGAAAGGTTGCTGCCGTGGCTTTTTTATGAAAATCTCTTACTAAAGTACTAATTTTTATACAGCGTTTTTTAGGGGTGTCACAGCTTGTCTCAGAAAACTGCTTCTATTAACGTTCTAATTCTGATTTTGTGGGGTATTGGATCTGAAGTCCAGTGTGCGTCCAATGCAGCTGCATATACATTTTAATGCTATCTGCTCAAAAGCACATTGAATATCCAAGGTTATCTAAGCCTGTTCCTGTTGTATTCTTTTAAAAAGAAACAGCGTTTTTTACAACCCAAAATACCACTTCATTTTTGGTTGCTCAATTCTTTTTGCGCAATTTACATCCAGGGGTTAATTAAGCGTTGTTCGCTGTTGGGGTGACTAAAAGAAACCATCTTTTTCAAAGTAAAAAAAAGAATTTTTCCTGTAGCATAATTCATAACCGAAGGTTAATTACAAGTTTTTCTCTTGCTGTTACCGGAAAATACACGCATTGTAACACGCTGCAAAACTGGTAGTTTTTGGGATTAAATTTTTTTTGCGCAATCTACATCCAGGGGTTAATTAAGCGTTGTTCGCTGTTGTGGTCACTAAAAAGAAACTTTCTTTTCACCCGCCAAAGAAGCAATTTTGCCTGTACATAATTCATATCCGAAGGTTAATTAAGCCTGTTTGTGCTTTTAATATTCAGTAAAATACACAGATTTTTTAAACGACACATACAAGTAAATTTTTCTTGGCCATTTGCAGAGCGCAATTTATATCCAAGGGTTACCCAAGCTTGTTACTGGGTTCATTTGGAGTCAAATACAGGGTGTGTTTTTATCATA
This sequence comes from Phyllomedusa bahiana, assembly GCA_025379985.1. Classification (NCBI taxonomy): domain Eukaryota; kingdom Metazoa; phylum Chordata; class Amphibia; order Anura; family Hylidae; genus Phyllomedusa; species Phyllomedusa bahiana. The sequence continues at coordinate 9,679 of JAODAL010011210.1, read as the reverse complement.
TACAATATCTTCATCAAACAGTGTCTGTACTTTTTTAGAACAAACAGTATGTCAACAGAGAGGGGGCAGGCTCTTCACCTGCGAGTTGCAGTGGCACAAACATTCCTGGAGCAGGCCCAGGTCACAGCACAGCAAGGGGACGTCGCAGCAGGGCCCACTCGTTGAGGCCACAACTGCCTCTGTCTTCTAGCGGCCGTGTGCTGACCAGCAACCCAAGGGTTCTTGATGGTTGACTAGTCATCCACTTCCTCCCAAAATGACATCTGAAAACCCCAGCCTAGAGTCGGTGGGAAAATCAGACCCAACCCTTAGTTGGCATGGCCCGGAGCGGGTCAGCGGCCCTCACTGTCCTCAACCCGCCTCTGTCCCATCCAGTTCCCTCAGCCAGAGATCTACTATGTGGTCTGGGCTCACGCCACTATAGCGGGGATGAACAATTTGAGGAGAGAAGTCAGCGCTACTTGGCAGTGAAGAAAGGGGGCCAATATCCCCTGCTTCTTGCATAGGCGGCAAAGTATAGATGGGGAGAGTGGCATGGGAGGTCATGTTGTGAGGAAACAGCCCCTGCAATACCAAGACCGGTGATGAGGACAGCAGTGACGATGAAACCAAAAAGATGATGATGTAGCCGACCGCACTTTGGAAGCCGGGTGAGGCAAGGGCTTCATCATCGCAGGAGAAGAGGGCGTCAGCTTGCGCTCAGGCAGCGGCGCAGCCAGCAAGTGGGTTGTGTGGCCATGAGTCAGCCAGGGTAGCAGCAGTGTGACGTCGGGAAACCAAGCGGCCAGGGGTAAAAAACCCCGCTTCGCAGGTCCAAGAAAGTAGCGGCACAGGGGCTCAGCGAGGCAGCGGCGGTAAGTAGTCATCAGTGCGGAGCGTTGGCGGTAAAATCCGATACTCGGCGTGTGTGCAGTTTTTTTGCTAAGACACCGGAGGAGCCGAATATGGGTATATGTAGAATCTGTAGGCAGAAAGTGAAGCGTGGCCAGGGAGCTAAATTGGGACCACGGCCCTGCGTCAACACATCAGCGTCACCATCCCGGGGGCCTGGGAGAAAACGGGCTCAGATGTGGTGGTCCATCCTTCCGCCGCAGCAACAGCAGCAGCAGCGCCCAGTGGCACGCATGCCATTGCAGCCAGTCAAGGCTCCACCACCTCTGCAGAAGGAGCTGTTTATCTTTGCCATCATCTCCCGGTCCAGATGCTCCTGCTCCTCGCTACTCATGCGCCAGCAGTCGTTCAGCAAGGCGAATTTCAAAAAGACAACAGTATTTCGTCCAACCATCCTAAGGTGCAGAAGCTGACCGTGCTCCTGTCCAAGTTGTTGGTACTGCAGTCCCTCCCTTTCCAAATGGTGGACTTCTGCACCGTTCAGAGAACTAATGCTTGTGCCGAGCCGAGATGGAGAGTTCCAAGCCGTAATTAATTTTCCAAAAGGCAGTACCAGCACTTATAAATATGTAGAACAGAAGGTGGGCCAGTCCTTGAGCTTATCGGGTTTTTTCCAAGGTGCACGGCAGCGCGGACGTCTGGAGCTGTAACTACGGTCAGGGGGCCAGTACATGTCCTTTACGGCCCACTGGATGAAGTGCTTCCTGCCCAGGCACACCAACAACTTGGACAGGGAACGCCGCTTTCTCCTCCACGTTTGTCAAACTGCGGCCTTCTGCGCCAATATCCCGCCTCCTCCTCCTCCATCATCATCCACCCTCCACAAGTACTGCTCCATCATACCACATGTGTAGGGCACAGTGGTGTCCACCCCAGTTCTACACCCGGCTTGCCCCCGGCAACAAAGTCACACAAGGGATGACCAGCTCCGCGTCATGCACTAAGAAATCTATGTGTGGCTTTCTCCGCCCAACTCAAATCGGAACCATGGTGACAGACAATGGGAGGAACATGGTCCGCGTTGCACCCTGGAGGGATGGTCCCATGCGCCCTGCATGGCACATGTGTTCAATCTGGTTGTGAAAAGGTTCCTGAAGTCTTCCACCGATCGTCAGAAGATTCTGAAAATGGCCAGGAAATTGTGCATGCACTTCATCCATTCCTACAAAGCCAGGAACACCCTCCTCAAATTGCAGCGGCAGAACGGCCTCCCCCAACACACTCTGATATGCGATGTTTCCACCCGTTGGAATTCCAGCCTGCACATGTTGGACCGACTGTATGAACTGAGAAAGGCCATTAACGATTTTTTGATGATCCAGGCGGACAGGAGTACTCCCCTGTGTAACTTTGATGTCAGCCAGTGGCAGCTCATGCGTGACACCTGCCGTTTGTTGAGGGCATTCGAGGAGGCCACGTTATATGTCAGTCGCCAGGACTACGGGATGAATAACGTAATTCCACTGCTTCATGTCCTGGGACAGATGCTGAAAAATCTGTCTGGGCAGGGGACTGGAGACGTAGCGACTACATCTCATGGCCACATGAGTCCGGTGGGGACTGAAATGGAGGAGGAGGAGGAGATTGGAGCAGAAGCATTGTCTGGTGAAATGAGTGGATTTTCTACCCAGGTGACAAAAGAGGAGGAGCAGGATCAGCTGGAGGAGGTAGATGGAGATGAGGAAGACGAGGCAGATGACCCGCAAGCACCGTGGCAGTATACAATGGAGATGGAGGCAGGGAGCCCTCGGAGTCACTTGTGCAGATGGCCTGCAGCATGCTGATTTGCCTGGCTAGTGACAGCCGAATAGTCACCATCCGGCAGAGGGATGACTTCTGGCTCTCCACACTATTGGACCCTCGCTATCGGTCCAAAATGGGAGCCTTTTTCCCAGCTGCTGAGAGGGAGGACAAACTCAAATACTATAGAGAAATCCTCCATAGGCAGTTGGCCGCTGCCTATGTGCGGCATCGTCCCTCCTCTGACAGGTCTGACCGGGGGGTTCTTCAGCGCTCACATCCTACGGCCACGGCGGCTGGGGGACGGTGGGGGGGGAGGAGCAGTACCAGCTCCATCAGCAGCAACCTGTCTGGAGTCACTGATGAGCAGCTTCCTTCACCCGCCTAGTGAGGAGGGCAGTCCCCAGCAGCAGCAGCAGGACCTAAAGCAGACCCTGAACCAACAGGTGGTGGCCTACTTGGACAGCACTTTGCCACCCCAGTTAGAAGATCCACTGGACTACTGGGCAGCCAAACTGGATGTGTGGCCGCAACTTGCTGAGTTTGCAGTGGAGAAGCTGTCCTGCCCGGCCAGTTGTGTGGCATCAGAGCGGGTGTTCAGTGCGGCGGGGGCCATCGTTACCCCAAGGAGAACCCGCTTGTCCATGGGAAATGTGGAACGACTGACCTTTGTCAAGATGAATCAGGCGTGGATCGGCCAGGATTTCCACACACCAATGCCTTAGGCGTCAGACTACATCAGCCATGACGCCTCACTCAAACCGTGAGAAATGAGTCTGGGTTCAAACTACCTGCCTCAGACACTATTCTCATGCCACCACACCGCCTGATGCCACACATCTGCTGCCAGTTTCTCCATCAGCCTACCACCATTTTTACCAGGGACTGGTATTGCCACCCACCTCCACACTGTCATTGTGCCACTCTCTGACCTCATGCTGCTGCTGCCATCACCTCCACGCTCTGTCATTGTGCCACTCTATGACCTCATGCTGCTGCTGCTGGTGCCGTGACATCCACACTGTGTCACTGTGCCTCTCTGTGGCCTACACCTGTTTTTGCCACCTCCAGAATGTCATTGTGCCACTGTCTGACCTCATGCTACTGCTGCCATGACCTCCACACTGTGTCATGGTGCCACTCGGTGGCCTATTCCTGTTTTTGCCACCTCCAGAATGTCATTGTGCCACTCTCTGACCTCATGCTGCTGTGGCTGCCGCCATCACCTCACACTCTGTCACTGATGTTGCCATCTGAGCTCTCAGCTTGTTTTTTTCCAGCTTTCGATGGCATGACTTTTTCAGGCTACATTCACCCTTCAGTTTTTTGGTCAGTTTTGCCCTCTTAAGTGCCCAGGGAATTTTATAGTGAAAAGATTCTAAGAGCGGCGGCAGTCATCTGCGTGTCATACTAAAACACAACATTGTATGAAGACCAAACCAAGCTCCCTCTGCATATTTAAGCACGGCACAACGTGCTACAGCACCCTGCAGGCTCTGTGTAGCCTGGAAATAGCTGTTTTTTAACGTGATTCCTCCCAAAGTAATTCGGACCGAATTAAATTTTGTCGGGAAATTCGGCGAAGCGACCGAATCGAATTTTTGAGAAATTCGCCCATCTCTAATGACAATACAGGATTGTGTATATGAATCCATCAGTATTGTCTTATTTATGTGTAATTACTATTTAGGCTTAAAGAGACCCTGTTGTCATGGCTTAGCTATAGTGTTAGTCATGCTTTGTGTATGAGTAGTAATCATGACTTATGCAAAACAATTGTCACCATCCCAATGATCTCCATTTGTTTTCTACAGCTAATTATGAACAATGTTTAATTGTATTACGAACCTCCAATGTACATAACCATAAATCACACAAAAGGAGTTTAATAAATATGACATACATTAAAACGGGGGAAACACAAACACATGAGTAATTGGCTCTCTGCATCCCTGTTACAGTGTAAATTAGAGGTTATGGAAAAATTACATATATAGACACATACATACAAATCTTTACTCATTACATAGTGGAATGTGTGGAGAACAATAAAACATAAGAAAAAAAAAATCAATGAAAATCAAAATTAATATCCCAATATCCCATGAAGGTCATGAATTGAAAGAATACTCAAAATTATAGTGGAAAATCAAATTACAGGCTGATTTAATTTCAGTGGAAATGCCTCAAAACAAGTGAGGCTCAGTAGTGTGTGTGGCCTCCTTGTGCCTGTATGACCTTCCAATACCCGGGCATGCTCCTGATGAGGCAGAGGATGTTCTCCTGAGGGATCTCCTCCCAGACCTGGATTAAAACATCAGTCAACTCCTGGACAACTTGTGGTGCAACATGGCGTTGGTGGGTGGAGCTAGACAGGTTGTCCCAAATGTGCTTGATTGGATTCAGGTCTGGGGAATAGGCAGGTCAATCCTTAGCACAAATGCTTTCATCATGCAGGAACTGCTAGTACTTCAGCCACGTGAGGCCTATCATTTTCATACATCAGAAGGAACCCAGGGCCGACTGACCTTGCATATGGTCTCACAATAGGTCTGAGGATCTCATCCCAGTAATTATTGGCAGTCAGGGTACCTCTGGCTAGCACATGAAGGGATGTGCGGCCCTCCAAAGAAATGTCTCCCCACACCATTACTGACCCACTGCCAAACCAGTCATGCTGGAGGATGTTGTAGGCAACAGAACGTTCTCCATGGCATCTCCAGACTATTTCAAGTGTCATGTGCTCAGTGTGACCCTGCTCTTATGTGTGAAGAGCACAGGGCACCAATGTCAAACCTGCCAATCTTGGTGTTTTCACTGGCTAATGCCAATCACCATGCACGGTGTTAGGCTGTAAGCACAACACCAACTTGTGACCGTTGGACCCTTTTACCACCCTCATGGAGTCCATTTCTGACAGTGAGCAGACAGACGGATATTAGTGTCCTTTTGGTCTCTTAGCCATTTCAACAGGGCATGATCAGATACCAGCCTAAATTTCTGACCTAGGAGGTAGTATCAGAGTGAATCAAGCACTCACTTAATGGCCCAGCATTCTCTCTCAATGCATGAATAATTTTGCTCCACTCAGGACAGCTTTCTGCTAAGATAGCCTATGGGATGTTCCGACTGATTTATTACCTGAGACATTACATTCCTAAGTCTACCTCTGATGCATCCGTTTAGACAACAAACTCACAGGAGAAGTTAGGGGCTACCAACACCAGGGGCGACATGGATGAACGGGGCTGCGCCAGATATCTGCCGTTTTAAAGCCAGATATCAGGGGCAGCCCTGTTCATACATTTTCAAATTTCCTGCACGCCACTCCCGGGTGCATTACATTGCGGCTGTGGCGCTTTGTAATGTGCCCGATCTTGGGGGGGTGGGAGGCGGAGCGCACTAGAATGGTAGCGAAGCTACATTTATAGCTTCGCTATGGCATTTCTGGACGGATCACAGTCGAAACAGGTATAACATTTTCAAAGTGGTATACCTGATCCGAACTGTTGACAGAGCTCTGGAATGAGCCTGATTTATGACCCACTGTACAGCATGTTCATAAATCTGCCGCATTCTATGCCTTTTTCATTCACATGAAATTTGGCATCCCCATGCCAAATTTCATAGATGTTTCCCCAGGTGTCTACCTAGGGCTGACTTAAAGGGTTTGTCTCACTACATTTATTTATCATACCTCAGTCTCATTTTTTAATTTACTGTCTTCTACAGGCCTACAGTAACGAGCCACTGAGGACACCAGGTCTGTAACTATAGCGTCCAGTGCTGGCAGCCTATCAGGAGAGATTGAACAGGTCTGTAGCTATAGCAACCAGAGGAGCTGATGCAGCCCATACAAGAGGGGATATCTAGGAATAGGTAGGACACGGTTAATGGACACATATTGCAAAGTGATTTGTTTTTGCAAGATCTCCAACAATCCTGTATTGAGACAACCCCTTTAAGTGTTTGGAAAACCTCTTCCACCTCTGGGAACCATTTGATCATGACAAACTTCACTCCCTTTGTCAGACTTACTGCTATTTCGGTGAATTTGGAGATAAACCTGCGATAATACCCCACAATTCCCAGAAACACACTCACCTGTTTTTTGGTCAGTGGGAGGAGCCAGTCTTGGACGGCTTCTACATTATTTATCTGGGGATTTATCTCCCTTCTACCTACGATATAAACTTGGCCTCTTGGCACCTTTATGGATTTATGGTGAAGCCGACCTTTTGAAACACCCCAAAAACTGCTTGAATTTTACTAAGACTATTCTCAATCCTGGCTTAAAGAGTACCTATCACCAAAATTTTTACATTTCCTATGAAGAGGAAATGTAAAAATAATACACTTTTCAAATATAATGTATTAAAAATGTAGAACATAAACCTGCTAAAAAGCCCTCCTCATGTCTCGAGAACTGTGTGTGCACGTGCCGACTTGGGATCGAAGTCGCCTCCAGGGAAACGCGTATAAATTCCCAGAATCCCTAACATTCTGGTGACGCGCAATGTATGATGGGACATTAAATTTTTTCCCGGGGGGAACCCAGAAAAACTATAAACAACCGTAATCAGCACATTCGGCCATTTGGTTGGGCTGCACTGATTACATAAGATATGAAGCTCGACAGTTTTTATGACACAGAAGAATGGGGCTTGGGTTTTTATTGGAAGTTTTTTTTTATGAAGGACAGGAATTTTGGGTTAAAAAAAGGGCACCACTTTTTTTCATTGCCCCCATCATAAAAAATACTTTAAATTTAAACTCCTGGGTCAAATTCCTGTATTACAAAAGCTGTCGGGCCCCCCTTTTGTATGAAAAATCAGCGCGAGCAAAACTGGTGCACAGCGCAGCAGTGGTTGTAAAAGGGGAGAAAAACATTATACAGTTTTGATTAGAGATGGGGAATCGATTCTAAAGAAGTGGAATTCGTTTAGAATTTAGGAAAACTTCGGTTTTTTGGGGAAAAAAGTCGGACTTTTGGGGGACTTCGGGTGAACGAAGTTTTGCTTTTGAAAATTTAAAAATGGGTGCGGCACATGGGCTACATGGGGGGAAAACACTCTTTGGGGGAAAAAGGGGATTTGCCTGCATTACATTGCAGAGGGTGAACCAATTTAGAGAAAGCGGGGGTTTTTGTGGCGTCACCCCATAAAATAAGTCTGGGCCGGGCGGCCCGGGAAACTCACACTCCTCTCACCCGTGCTCATCAGGGGAAAGGGGGGTGCCCCGGGCTGATAGGGCCTTTCCTGAAAAATTATTAAAAAATAGCCATTTTTTGGGGGTTCTCACTTGGGCCCCAGAGACTGTTTCTTTTTTTGTTCTTTTTTAATTTTTTTGGGGTATTGGATCTGGAAAAAACCAAAAATTTCGTCCACTGCGCTGCATAAAACCCTTCAATAACCCAAATGGGAACTAAGCCATTCCTGTTGTAATTTTTTAAAAAAAAACAGCGTTTTTTTTCCCAAAACAAATACAAAAACCCTTTTTGGGTGGGTCAAATTCAATTGCGCAAATTTACATCCAGGGGTTAAAAAAGCGTTTTTTTTTGTTTGTGGCGACCCCCAAAAACCGCTTTTTAACGCCAAATTTTAAAAAATTTTTCCTGAGGGCCTAATTCACAAGCAAAGGTTAATTACAACTTATTCTTGTTGTGGGAAAAAAACACGAATTTGTAACACGCTACAAAGCTACTTTTTTGAGGGGCTCAATTCTTTGGCGCAATTTTAATCCAGGGGTTAATTAAGGTTTTTTGCGGTGTCGCCCCCAAAGAAACCGTCTTTTTCAAACGCAAAAATATAATTTTTCCTGTACCAAATTTCACAAGAAAAGGTTAATTACAACTGAAACTCTTGTGTGTGGGGGAAAAACCCCAAATTGTAACACGCTACAAAGCTTACTAGTTTTGTGGGGCTAAATTCTTTGGGCGAATTTACATCCAGAGTAAATTAAGCGTTTTTTGCTGGTGTCTGACAAAAAAAAAAAAAAACGTCTTTTTCCGCCAAAATATATAAATTTTTCCGTACCTAATTCACAAGCAAAGGTTAATTACAACTGATCCTTGTTGTGGGGTAAAAACACGCAATTTAAACTACAAAGTACTAGTTTGTGGGCCAATTCTTTGGCGCAATTTACTCCAGGGTAATTAACTTGTTTTGGGGTGCTGACAAAAATAAACCGTCTTTTAAACGCCAAAATTTTAAAAATTTTTCCTGAAGCAAATTTTCCCAACAAGGTTAATACAACTGTATCTTTGTTGTGTGGCTAAAAACACGCAATTGTAACACCTACAAACTACTAGTTTGTGGGCTCAATTTTTTGGCGCAATTTACATCCGGGGTTAATTAGCTTTTTTTTTCGGGTTTTTGCTGACAAAAAAAACCGTCTTTTTCAACACAAAAAAATAAATTTTCCTGTACCTAATTCACAAAAAAGGTTAATTACAACTGTATCTTTGTTGTGTGGCGTAAAAAACATGCAATTATAACACGCACAAACACAGTTTGTGCGGCTCAATTTTTTGGCGCAATTTACATCCAGGGTTTAAATTTAAGCGTTGTTTTGTGGGGGCTGAAAAAAATAAACCGTCTTTTTAAACACCAAATATATATACTTTTTTCTGTACCCTAATTCTGTCCGAAGGTTAATTATCCCTTTTTTGTGCTTTTACTTAGAAAAAACACACAGTGTTTTTAAACACACATAAAATAAATTTTTCCGGGCCATTTGTGGAGGCAATTTATACCCAAAGGGTTTTCCCCAAGCTTGACGGGTTCTTTTGGAGTAAAACACAGGGGGTGTATATTTATCTATACAGAATCATCATCAAACAGTTCTGTACATTTTCGAAAAAATATGTCAAACAGAAAGTCCAGCTCTGCCTCAGTGCAGTGGACAAACTTCCTGGAACGGGCCCCCATTTTGCGCACAGAAAGGGGGGCGTCGAAAGCGGGGGTCCTGGGTGAGGCCCACAACTGCCGCTGTCATCTAGGGGCCGTGTGCTGTTCAGAAAACAACCCCCCCCCCCCCCCCCCCCCCC
>JAODAL010011209.1:0-101071 GCA_025379985.1 Phyllomedusa bahiana | reverse complement strand
GTTTTGGGGTTTTTCAAAATAGGTGGGGGGTCCCACCCTATGATTGCCATTAATCTGAATGGTACAACCCCCTTTTACAGTGCTTTTGATGAACATTGAAACCTACATGCTTCAAAAGGACGGGAAAATGTTTTAAAGGGCCTGCCACAGAAATATCAGGAAATATCTTTGTTAAACCAAAACCCCGTTTTCTGTGGTTTTTTACCCCTAAACTCCGTTACGGGGTTTTTTTGACGCTAAACCCATTCGCTGTGGTTTTTGAGAAAAATCTTTGCAGGGATTTTGACGCTAAACCCCGTTTGCCGCGGTTTTTGACGCTAAAAAAACCGTTTCCCCGCGTTTTTTACGCTAGCCCCTTTTCACCGGGGATTTAGCCGCAAAACCCCCGTTCGGCGGATTTTGTTGCTAAACCCCGTTCGCTGTGCTTTTGATGCAAAACCTCCTTTAGCTGCGGTTTTGACGAAAAATTCCGCCCCGCCGGGATTTTGACGTTTAAACTCCTTTTCCGCCGTGGATTTTGACGCAAAAAATTTTTCGTCTGGTTTTTTAAAATTAACCCCATTTCGCCGTGGATTTTGACCAAAAAACTCCGTTTCCCCGCGGGATTTTAAAGGGGCAAACTCCGTTTCCTACCGCGGATTCCCGGCCCCAAACTCCGGTTTGCCGCGGTTTTTTTAAAGCAAAAAACCTCTTTTCTTTCCCGGTTTTTGGGCCCCTGAGCTCGGGTTCGCTCCCAGATTTTGCCGTTTAAAACCCTTTTTCGCAGCGATTTTACCGCAAAAAAATCCGTTTGCTGCAGATTTTGATTTTAAACTCCGTTTTTTTTTGCAAAATTTTTGCCACTAAATTTCCCGTTCGCTGTGGTTTTTGACGCTAAACCCCTTTTCGCCATGGATTTGATGCAAAGCTCCTTTTTCACCGTGAATTTTGACGCAAACCCCCCTTTTTTCCACCCTTTGGAAATTTTGATGCTAAACTCCTTTTCCCCAAAAAATCCTATTTCTTTGGGGGATTTTCCCAAACTAAATTTCTTTTCGCTGAAATTTTTTGCCGATAAAACCCCTTCGCACCCCAGATTTTTCCGCTAAAATCCTTTTGCTGCAGATTTTAGGGTAAACTCCGTTTCTTTGCGAATTTTTGCCACTAAACCCGTTCGCTGTGGTTTTTGCCCTAAACTCCGTTTCGCCATGGATTTTGATCCCTAACTCCTTTTCACCGTAAATTTTTGAACTAAACTCCTTTTTCGCCGGGGATTTTGACGCTAAACTCCGTTCCCCCTGCGGATTTTTAAATGCAAAACCCATTTTTGCTGCGGATTTTGGGCCGCAAAAAACCCTTTTCTAAACTCTTTTCTTTGCGGTTTTTGCCGCAAAAATTTCTGTTCCCCGGAAAGTTTTTTGCCCTAAAATCCCGTTTGCTGCGGTTTTTACCCGGCAAAAACCTTCGCTGCAATTTTGCCCCTTTAAACTCTGTTTCTTTGGGGGTTTTTTGACAGTAAACCCCAGTTTTTTGCGGATTTTCCCAGAAAAACCCTCTTTTAAATTTGGGGGAAATTTTTGGCCAAATAATTTCCCGTTCGCTGGGGTTTTTTTTAACCGCAAAACCCCCCCGTTCCCCCCCCCCCCCTGTGGTTTTGGACGCAAAAACCCCTTTCGCTGGGTTTTTGCCGTTTAAATCCGTTTCCCCGGGTTTTTTTAAGCAAAAACCCCCGTTTCCCCCGCTTTTTTTTGACGAAAAAGCTCCTTTTTAACCCGGGATTTAGCCGCAAAAACCGTTCGCGGGTTTTTTGATGTTAAACTCCCGTTCCGGGTGTTTTTTGATGCAAAAAAACCCCCTTTTTAAACCCCGCGGTTTTTGGGACGTAAATTCCGCTCGCCGGGGAAATTTTGAGGCAAAAACCCCTTTTTTGTCGTGGTTTTTTAAACCGCAAAACTCCTTCGCCGTGGATTTTGACGCTAAACTCCATTTGGGCCGTGGTTTTTGGGCCTAAACTCCGTTTCCCCAAGGATTTTGACGAAAAAACTCCTTTAAACCGCGGAAATTCTGACGCAAAACTCCTTTTTCGCCGGGGGTTTTTGGGACGCAAAGCTCCGTTCCCCCCGGGGGGGGATTTTGACGCAAACTCCTTTTTTCCCCGTGGATTTTGACCTAAAACTCTTTTTTCCTGCGGATTTTGATGCTAAACCCCCATTTTGCTGGTATTTTCCCGGCTAAAACTCCCCGTTTCAAAACCTATTTTTTTGGGTTTTTTCCGCAAAACTCTGTTCCTGAAATTTTTTTGTGCTAAAATCCGTATCGAATTTTCCCGTAAAATCCTTCGCTCAGATTTTGCCCCAAAACCTGTTTTTTTGTTTTTGACAGTAAACTCCTTTTCTTTCGGTTTTTTGCCCTAAACTGTTTCCGTGTTTTTTGCGCAAAATCCTTTTCCCCGCCCGGGGTTTTTTGACCTAAACTCCGTTTCGTCGCTTTTTTTTCCTAAACTCCATTTTGGGGGTTTTTACGCAAACTCTGTTTCCCCCACGGTTTTTACGTTAAAAAACCCGTTCTAAATCTATTTCTTGGGGATTTTCCCGCAAAACCTGTTCGTTGCAATTTTGCCGCAAAAAACCCTTCCACAGTTTTTCCCAAAAATCCTTTTTCTGCGATTTTGTGTAAACCTTTTTTTTGCGAATTTTGCCACTAAAACTCCTTTCGCTGTGTTTTGACGCTAAACCCCGTTTCGCCCTTTTTTGACGCAAAACTCCTTTCACTGGATTTTGACGCTAAACTCCTTTCCCGGCCGTATTTTTGAGAAAAAACCCGTTCGCGGGTTTTTGCGCAAACTCCGTTCGCTGCGGATTTTGATCTAAACCCTTTCCCAGGGGATTTTGACGCAAAAACCCGTTTTTTAAACTCTATTTCTTTCTTTTTACCTAAACCCCATTCCCGGGTTTTTTGACCAAAAACTCCGCTTCGCCCGAATTTTTTAAGCAAATCCGTTTTTCTTGGATTTTTGATGCTAAACTCCGTTTCACCGGGGTTTTGATGCAAACTCCGTTTCACCGTGATTTTGACGCTAAACTCCGTTTCACTGCGGGTTTTGAACCTAAATCCTTTCCCCCCATTTTGACGCTAAACTCCGTTTCACCCCGGGTTTTTACACTAAAACCGATTCTTCGACCACACACGATCTAAAAATACATGTATTTTCATCTTTTTATAAACAAAGAAAAAAAACCAGGGAAAGGGAAAAAGATCCCCCTAAAAACGCCCCCACAATATCTAAAATTTAATACCCCCAAAAAGGGCGACCTGTCCAAAATTCCCAAAGACACTTACCCTGAAATAGAAATGTTCCAACTTTTTCAATTTTCCCTTAGGGACTTTATTAGGACAATATGAAAATTCAAAAAGGGGAAGTCAATTGGGTTTTTTATCCAAATAGAGAAAATGCACCGGGGTAGATAGGGTTTCCGGGCGGGGGCCCCCTTTTTGGGGGGTTTTACCCCTTTTAACTAGGGGGCTTTAGGGCCAATAGGGGATTTTTAAAATTTAAAATTTTTGACACTTTGTTTGTTTTTGGGGGGATTACACTTACTTTTAAATAACTAATAAAAGTATATTTTTGATACGTACTTTTTTTCCTAATTTTAATATGAAACAAATACGTTTTAACATGTCTTATGGGGCTCCTTTCTTTCGGGTCCATCTTTTGGATCCCCTCCACGAATTGACTCGATTCTTATCTGAAGACGCGGGACCCAAAAACTTAGGGGGTAACCTGCTGCACCAACACACATCCAAAACACAGTAGTGCATGTTGAAACCAAAACGGGTCCATATGCAAAACATGTCTGTAATCCCCTCTGAGGGGGGGTCACCCCAATGGGTTGTTTTTTGCAGACATTAAAAACCAACTTAAAACCCAACAAAAAATGTGCCAAAAATGGCCGTTTTTTTCAAAACTTTGACCGCGGGGACAAAAAACTGCGGGAGGACACGCCAATTTCCATTGAACTAGAAAAAATTTATTTCTTCGGGTCTATGGCCCTTTGGGCCCCAACCGGGGGATACCTTACGGGGTTTAACATATATGGGGCTTCCTTCCCATACCCAATGAAATAAAAAGGGCATGCCCCCATGGCAGGGGTTTTCCGTTTTTCACCCGGGTTTCTTTTTTTCAGCCGCTAAAAAACCGGTAAATGACAAAATTTTCCTAGGGGAAAACCCCCGTGAGCAGTCCCCACCGCGGGGGTTTTTTCCCGCCGGCGGTTTTGGGTCCCCGGGCGGACCGGACAAAACAAAACATGCACAATCTTCCCCCGTTTCCGGGGGAACATTCTTAAAGGGGAGGGGGGGGCTGTTCCCTCACGCGGGGAAAAGCCCGCCCCCCCCCCCCCGCGGCCGTGGGGCGCCGCAAAAACCCGGACAAAAAAACCGGCCGGGAAAAACCGGGCCGGGATTTTCCCCCTGCCGTAAACGGGCCCCCAAGGGTTTTTTCAACGCGTCTTTGGACTGCTTTTTCATCCCTTTGATCCAAAAATGAATCCAAAAAGCGCTCTTTGGATGCAAAACGCAGCTGAGTGTCTGGGTCCTGTGCCTGCAGAATCGCACCCCCAAAAAAGTCTTAATACGGGTCCTCGCTTTTGGGCCAAATTTATATTTCACTTTTATGGAACGGGTCCGAAAAACACAGGAACCCATCGAAACTCCTGAAAAGCCATCTGTTTTTTAAAAAAACTGCAATGTATAATCAACGATATTAATAAAAAGGACCCAAACACATATCCCAAAGATATGTAACTGAGTCCGAACCCGGGTTTAACAGACCCAAAGTAATCACAATCTCATCTGATTATTCCCTTTTTCCATGGATACATAGCAGCTTTTTATGGTTTTCCCCTTTACCACAAAATGGAAATCTACAATCACCTCCCCCCCCTTAAAGCCCCGGGGGGGGGAGGCATGTGGGGTCACCAAAAAACACCCACATTTTCACAAATGTAACCAATCTTTGTAATAAAAAAAAAATTTTTTTTCTTATGTGCTCCCCCTGTGGGTAAGGTAAAAACCCTTAAAAAATTATTTAATTTTTTTTTTATATTTTTCCAAAATTAAAAGAAAAACAAAATTTTACTAAAAAAGTAAACAACAATTAACCATAAAATTTCATCAAAAAAAAAAATAAAAAATTTGATAAGTTCCCTTTAGTCCTGCCCCTTCCTTTTCACATTGCCAATCGATAGTCCCTGTGCTAGAGAGGGAAACGTTTTCCAATATCTAGTCTTTTTCCGTGTACCTATCTTCTCCTCCGTTCCTCGATGCCGACCTTTCCTGTTCCCAACTAGACCAGCTCCACCATTTTGTACCGCGCCACACCTCGGCAGCCACCGCAGGCAAGTCACGTCAGGGGTAGCGACCTGGTAGCAATCCATCCTGATTTGCGGCGGGCTCTGGAGAAAATCGGACCTACTTAGACTCCGCTCCCTGCCGTGGCTTACACCATCGCTTGCAGTGGTCCAGAGGATCCATGTCTCTGGTTTGCCTCTTGGCAAGCCGAACCTGACATAGGGTTTGTTCATCTCTAGTCTACAAGTGTCTACACCAGGAGATCACTCATATTGAATCAACAACTGTAATTTTACTTCTTATGCAAGCAAAAAGCACCAAAAACAAATATCTACAGTTGAAACCAAAAGTTTACATACACTATATAAAAAGACACATATGCATGTTTTTCTCACTATCTGACATGAAATCAGAATAAACCTTACCTGTTTTAGGTCAATTAGGATTACCAAAATTATATATATTTGCCAAATGCCAGAATAATGAGAGACAGAGAATTGTTTAAAGCATTTTTATTACTTTCTGCAAAGTCAAAAGTTAACATACACTAGGATTACCATACCTTTAAACAATTTGATACAGACCATATGATTATGTCATGTCTTTGGTAGCTTCTGAGGTTTATTGGCAAAATCGGAGTTAATTAATGACACACCTGTGCACACCAGAAACACACTGCTTTTGTGTGTAACATCATGGGAAAGTCTAAAGAAATCAGCTAAGATATCAGGAAGAGAATTGTGGACCTGCACAAGTCTGGATCTTTCGTGGGTGCAATTTCCAGATACTTGAAGGTTCCTCGTTCATCTGTACAAACAATTATACGCAAGTACAAACAAGATGGGAATGTCCAGCCACCATACCGCTCAGGAAGGAGATGGGTTCTATGGCTCAGAGATGAACGTGCCTTGGTCCGACATGTGCAAATCAGCCCAAGAACAAAAACAAAAGACCTTGTGAAGATGCTTGTGGAAGCTGGTAAGATTGCATCATTATCCACAGTGATACAAGTACTGTATCAACATGGGCTGAAAGGCCACTCTGCCAGGAAGAAGCCATTACTCCGAAAGAAACATATAAAAGCCAAACTAATGTTTGCAAATGCACACAGGAACAAAGACCTACATTTTTGGAATCATGTCCTGTGGTCTGACCAAACTGAAATTGAATTATTCGGCCATAGTGACCATTGTTACATTTGGAGGAAAAGGGGAGAAGCTTGGAAGCCTAAAAACACCATCCCAACTGTGAAACACGGGGTGGCAGCATCATTTGGTGGGATCTTAGTCAGACTGATGTAAGGAGTTTAGGAGGTGTGGTCTTCTCAATAAGCCCTATTGCTGCCAGAGGGATTAAGTAAACCTGCCTATGTCACACATGATGGATCTTTACAGAATCGTGCAAAGCATTATGACAACCGGAATCTATCCAGGCCACTCTGTGTGGGCATCCAGATCATTGCCTCCACAATCATAATCAAAGAGATGCTGGTCTCTTTCTGTGCCTCTGGGAGTCAGAGCTACATGACTTCCAAATGTTTTCTGTGCTACCCCCTGAAATAGAGAACGGCCCATCACGGGAAGGTCCCTCTTTCAGTGAAGCATTGCTTGGACTGTTTCCCATATCTATTCTGTATACAGTAAGAGGGGTGAACTGTACACTAACTGCCATTAGAGACTCTAAACCTGCTTACAGTACCAGAGGGAAGGAAACCTCCTCTCCTACAAAAACATTGTGAACTTTATTATTATTATTATTATTATTATTTATTTTTGAGCGCCCTTGGTTCCAGAGCGCTGTACATTCAGGTTTCATACATAACATAGGTCAAACAAGTGTATAGGTGACAAATTAATAACTAACAACTGGTACAGAAGGAGAGAGGTCCCTGCCCGTGAGGGCTTACACTCTAAAAGGAAGGTGGGAAGAGACAGAAGGTGAGGGGCAGACATGGTTGTGGATAGTGTAGTGACAGCAGGGTTATTGTTGGTTATAGGCAATCCTGAAGAGATGGGTTTTCAGGTTGCTTTTGAGGCTGGTGAGAGTGGGGGAGAGTCTGAGGTGTTGGGGCAGTGAGTTCCAGAGTATGGGGGAAGCACGGGAGAAGTCTTGGAGATGGTTATGTGAGGAGTTGATACGGGGAGAGCAGACAAGAAGGTCCTGTGAGGGGCGGAGATTGCGTGAGGGGAGATATCTGGAGATTAAGGCAGATATGTATGGAGGGGAATGGTTATGGAGAGCCTTGTAGGTCAAGGTTACTAACTTGAACTGGATTCGCTGGGCAATGGGAAGACAGTGAAGGGATTGGCAGAGGGGAGAGGCAGAGGAGTATCGAGGAGAGAGGTGAATCAGACGGGCAGGAGAGTTAAGGATGGATTGGAGGGGAGCGAGGGTGCTAGCTGGGAGGCCATAGAGGAGGATGTTGCAATAGTCTAGTCGTGAGATGACGAGGGCATGGACAAGCATTTTTTTGCTTTCAGAGTTAAGAAATGAGCGGATACGGGAGATATTTTTTAGGTGGAGGCGGCAGGCAGAGGTGAGGGTTTGGATGTGCGGTTTGAAGGACAGATTGGAGTCAAGGGTTATCCCAAGGCAGCGGACTTGTGGGGCTGGTGAGAGAGTGTAGCCATTGACTGTGTTAGAGCGATCAGGTGGAGGGATAGAGTGGGACGGTGGGAAGATAATAAATTCAGTTTTCTCCACGTTTAGTTTTAGGAGACGGGAGGAGAAGAAGGTGGATATGGACAAAAGACAGACAGGGATCCGGGATAGTAGAGAGGTAATATCTGGGCCGGAGATGTAGAGTTGGATATCATCAGCATACAGGTGGTATTGAAAGCCATGCGATGCTATTAGTTGACCCAGACCAATAGTGTAGATAGAAAAGAGTGGTGGGCCCAGGACAGACCCCTGGGGCACACCAACAGAGAGCAGGCAAGAGGAGGTGGTGCGTGAGTGAGAGACGCTGAATGTCCGATCAGTGAGGTACGAGGATATCCAGGAAAGGGCCAAGTCCGTGATGCCGAGAGAGGAGAAGATTTGTATGAGGAGTGAGTGGTCGACAGTGTCAAAGGCGGAGGACATCTACTGTGTCCTTAACATAGCCTTTAACCAGTCATTTACTGCTGCAGACATTTCATTCAGCAAAGAAGTGCGACATATGAAAGTTCACAACTGTGTCTGGTTGCTTTCAATCACACTAATATTATGGCCACCCTAACACCTGGGCTCAGACATCACTCCTATAAGAGTGTCCTGGGGGGAGAGGGGCATATACTGTCTCCATCAGTGCAGCGTCCTTATTGATAATTGTTGTGGACACGAGGGAAGTGGTTAAGGGTACAGAACTCTATTCCAGCCACTGTGACAATACAATCTGCTGCCTGTGGAACAACAGGTCCCTGCTGGCTCCTCTAGAATGTCTTGTGCCTCCCCTGTGGCTTATGACATAGTGATTACAATCTTTCGAAGAGGTATACAGCTTGGCCCTTTCTTTCACTGTTGCAGGAACATTTTATAGGCTCTTCTGAGGTTCAAGGGCAGGTAGCACACAAGATGACCTTGTATGTGTGAAAGAGAGGCTACTCGCTGCCACAGCATCCCCCGCTTCGTGTTGCTTGCCTCTTCTATACAATTACCTAGTGCTGCTTGGGGTTTCTGTGGCCGCTACGCCAATACCGGATTTCAGAATTACTTTAACCAAATCTAAGGGCACGTTCACATAACAGATTTGAATGCTGATTCTGTCAGATTCAATGCTGAATCTGCCTCAGAATCAGTGTCCAATCCAACATGTGAACATACCCTTAGGGCACGGGTGTCAAACACAAGGCCCAAGGGCCGAATCTAGCCCGCCGCCTTGTGTTATCCGGCCCGGCACTTGTTTCTGAGCCGAGCTTGGACTGCGCTTCAAGTTACATTTTTACATAGAAGGCAAGCAGCTAGATGTCATGTCTGTTCATCTTGCCGCTTGCCTTCACTGTGTGAGCGGTAAAGTGGCAGGCACGTCTCCCCCTCTACTAGTCTCTGCCTACTTACATTCTTGGCAGGTGGCTGGCAAGTGAAGATTTATTCCCTGTCTGCCTCCAAAGTGCCGTACCTGAGGCAGAGGCAGAGAGAGCAGATGCAAGGATTAAAAAAGACAGACAAGGAGAGCTAAAGCAGCTTTCGGTAGGTTATGGTGCCTCTGCAGTGTCTTTACCTTTTAGCTGCCACCATTCCGCCCTGCAGTAAGTGGGGGAAAACATGGTGGTATACTGGCAGCATTAAGTAAACAGGAGGAGTATTGTGAATAGCAGCGGTGGGCCTTTCTTTTCCTTTTCTAGGCCCACCCTGCATTTTGCATTTGCAATAAGCAAATGGTTATGAGTACAGTCAGGGGTTAAATATACCTACAAGGGCTGTAAACCTACAGGGGACACTTATATCTGCCTATCTACAGGGGGCAGATATACCTGGCTTTATACCCACCAATCTACCTACAAGGTCATATATACCTATTATCTACAGGGGGCAATATATTCTCCCTGGTTGCCCTCAAAGGGCTAATTATAACAGTAATACTGTATAAATGTAACTATTGCTTAATAGCGTGCTTAACTGATAAGGAGAAGGTCGAGGGATACAGTTCTTATATTACGGCGGCCCTTTAATGTTGGCCATGAGGCCGCTGGGGCGCCCAGTGAAAATGAATTTGACACCCCTGCCTTAGGGTATTATACCTTAGACTGTACTGATTTTCCTTGCTTATTTTTAACGCTGATTGTAAGTGCCGACAAAGATTCGACATATTAATTATTTGAGAAGTTTTACACTTCACCCATTCTACGAAGCAGAAAATCTGCCTAAGAAATTCATTGTCATTTCCTTGTCTGAATTCTGAGCTGAAAAGCACGATATGAAGAAACGACACTGATTCCGCACTCACATTTTCAGCGTACATCAGTATTGTTTTCAATTTTATCAGAATGCAGACCTAATACATTATAAGTACACAATTCACACAGTTTATCACAAGGACACACCTCTAATAATAATAATAAAAATCTTTATTCAGACAGTTTCAACACATTCCACAGCACTCTCCAAATCAGAGGTTCTATGTACAAACAAAATCAGACATTAAACATTAACTAATTGACAATTTTGTGGCATGAGGATCTTGCTTGCAAAAGCGGACAATCTATGGTAAAATAGGGGTGGGGCAAGAGGTGAAAGTGCTTATTTCGTGCAATGGCCCAGCCATCTTTTATAAAAACAAGGTATTAAACATACGTCTGCATGAGTCAGTCTCCAAGCCAGTATCTGCGTGTGCAAGTTATTTGACATACTTTTGAATGTGTAGAGTGTTGTTGAATGTGTAGAGTGGTTTTGAGGCGTGATATAGAAGGCGGGTACACGTAGGAGAAAAAAAAATCAGGCAGTTTTAAATCTGGTAAATAGTACGGCAAAATCCTGTAGAGATAATCCTAGCCCCCAAAATATTGAATTTCAGAAAAACTAATATTAATCTATTTAGAGTGGTTCTTAACCACACTGACTGGGAAAAGGTCTTCAAAAATAACAGAATAGATAATAACTGGGAGATTTTTTAAAAAAACATCTTAAGCTCTCACTGTGAGAGGTACATACCATATGGAAATAAAATGATTAGAAACCGGAAAAAAAAATGTGGATCAACAAAGGAGGCAATAAATAACAAAAAGAAGGCATTTAAGCTACTTAAACAGGAGAGCTGTGAAGAAGCATAAAAAGCTATATGGAAAAAATAAAATATGTAAAATAATGATGAAGGCAGCAAAGTTGAGATATAAAGGCACGTTGCCAAAGAAAATAAAACTGAATGCAAAATATTTTTAAACTATATAAATAGTAAAAAGATTAAAACGGAAAATGTTGGCCACTTTAAAAGTAGTGAGGGAGCTATTGTAGAGGGTGATAAGGAGAAAGCAAACCTATTGAACCATTTTTTCTCCAACTTATTTTCTAGAAAATTGACATTCCTGTTGATGGGCAGAGAGATGAAGTAAACTCCAACTTACATGTTTCTTGTGTAACCCAGGAAAAAGTGCAGCACCGCCTTAAGAAGATTAAAATAGACAATCACCAGATCCTGATGGCATACACCCCCATGTCCTAAGGGAATTAAGTAATGTCAGAGTCAGGCCTGTATTGTTAATATTTATGGACTGTATAATAACAGGTTATGTCCCAAAGGACTGGTGCATAGCAAATGTGGTGCCAATGTTCAAAAAGGGGTCAAAAAGTGATCCTGGAAATGATAGGTTTGAAAGTTTAACCTCTGCTGTAGGTAAAATTAAGGTTTTCTAAGAGATGCTATACTGGAGTATCTCACTGAAAATAAATGTATAACGCTGTTCCAGCATGGGTTGATGAAGGATTGGTCCTGTCAAACTAATCTCATCAGCTTCAATGAGGAAATTAGTTCTAGACTGGATCGGGGTGAGACACTGGATGTCATATATCTAGATTTTTCTAAAGCATTTGATACTGTGCCACATAAAAGGTTGGTAAGTAAAATTAGAATGCTTGGACTGGGGGAAAAAGTTTGCAAGTGGTTAAGTAACTGGCTCAGAGATAGAAAACAAAGGGTGCTGATTAATGGTACATACCCAGACTGGATCCCTGTTACTAGTGGGGGTACCACAGGGCTCAGTATTGGGCACTATCCTCTTTAAAACATTTATTTCTGATCTTACACATGGATTGCACAGTAAAATATCGATCTTTGTAGATGATACTAAGCTTCATAAAGTAATCAACACAATAGAGGATAATGTGTTATTACAAGGGGATCTGGATAAGTTGGAGGCCTGGGCAGAGAAGTGGCAGATGAGGTTTAACCCCTTAACGACCGCTCGCCATCTTTTGACGTCGGGCATTTCAGGTCGACAACGAGGTTTGCATCACCCAGCACCACAGCAATGCTGAGAACAGGGCTGTACTTCACAGCCCTGTTTCTAACGCAGCTCCTGCAAGTGCTGGGGAGTGGGGAAGTCAGTGACTGCAGCGCAATCAACGGGCTTTCCCCTGCTTTGTCAGGTGATCAGGACACCCAGTGACCCCACAGAGCCGGTGAATGGCTGCACTGTCAGCACTAGGAACCTAGAGTGGCCCCAGGGCTATCTGTGTGCTGCCCTGATTACTGCTGTGTCAAACTGACACAGATTATAATGTATTCGCATATATGAATAAATAAATAGACATAAATATGTATAAATATATTAGAGGTCAATATAGAGATCCCCCCCAGAATCTATTTATACCCAGGATTGTATCTAGAACAAGGGGGGATCCTCTACACCAAGAGGAAAGAAGGTTTCTTTATAAACGTAGAAAGGAATTCTTTACTGTTAGAGCAGTGAGACTGTGGAACTCTCTGCCAGAGGAACTTGTCATGGTGAATTCACTAACAGATTTCAGTAAGGGTCTGGATGCATTTCTAGAGCGTAATAATATAACAAGTTATAGTGACTAGGATTCTGGAGAGGGGTCATTGATCCAGAGATTTATTCTGATTGCAAGACTGGAGTCGGGAAGGAATTTTTCCCTAAAATGAGGACAATTGGCTTCTACCTCATAGGTGTTTTTACCTTCTTCTGGATCAACACTATAGCACAATAGGCTGAACTGGATGGACGTCTGTCTTTTTTTGGCCTTAAAAACTGTAACTATGTAACTGTCATTGAAGAAACCCTGAATTTCAGCCATGCTAATTAGGTATGGCCCGGGGCACCATCCTGCTGGAGGTGACTCATGGTGACCTCTTTGTGATTCACCACCTGATTTTTTTTCTCTTGGACCACCTATAATAGGGAGTAGTGAAAAAACGCAAAGAGCACTTGTGGAATTGTGGGCAAATATCTGACAAAAAATAGACTCTGTGGACCCGGATATGCTGGCATACACCTTTCGAAACACAAAGTGCATTTTCATGCATGTTTGGATGCAAATGACAGACTCTTCCAAGACATGCTGTGACATCATTGAATTGTCATAGACTAAGGTATGTGCAGAATACATTTTGTTGTAATCTCTCAGTTTAAAAGTTATTCACACTCTTTCAGTAAGACACCCGTATGTACACACCAGTATGCAGAGGAAGGGTAAGGGCGCTGTGTGTTTCTTCAGAAATTCTTAGTACAGTCATGTGGCGATCAAAGTCTGCTCCAGGGTTAGAGAGAATAACTTAAAAGATACAGAGAAAGTGCTACATAAAGTCAGGGAATCCTGACATACTCTTAAAATTAGTGCTTCCCCTCTGAGGCAGGTGAGTCATATAGTGAAGCTTCTAATTTAAGATCTATATATCTATAAAAGACTTTTCATTTAATAACTTATAATGTACCCATACATTGAAATCATTGATCTTTTACATTAGTGCAATGCAACAGAGGAAGGCGTTTCCAAACCTTTGATAAAATAAGACGATAATAAAGTATGGATTGGTTCTGCATGTGTGGGGGACTGCTATTACATAAGGCACTGGTTACTCTTAATGCATTTAAATCCATTCATCTTATATCCAAACTCTCACAATTCCTTTCACTTTCTCTAGATCAGAATAGCTCACATATGACAAAATAATAAAGGACTTTATAAAGGACTCCAAAAGCCTAATCATACTTAGAAAAAAAGATTGTTGAAGTTGACATCAAATGGTTAAAGACTACAGTGATTCCTCAACATACAATATTATTTGGTTACAGGAACACCATTGTATGTTGCAACCATAACTATATGGAAAACTGGTAACTGGTTCTGAACTGGTACAGATAAAGTAAATCCTTACATATACCATCAGAAAGAGCTGCTGGAAGCTGAAAATCACTTTCTACTTGCAGGATAGCGGCTTCTTTAGGTCATGTACTTTATACACAATGTACCAGATAAAAAAGAAAACCTGGTGCCCAAAGAAGCTGCTCATCCTGGTACATGCAGTTCAGGACACGGAGTACTACACTGTACTATAGAGAGGCGCTACTAGGCCGCCAATCACTGCATACAAATTAATACATGGGTTTTACAAGTAAAACATTCTTGATAATTGGCTGAATCAGTGTCTGGGACATTGTATCTTGAAACCACACTCAACATACATGTCCCAGGAAAGACTATTGTATGTTGTGAATATTGTATCCTGAGGCCATAATAACTTGAGGGATCACTGCACTGTTTTTTGAGAATATGAAATGTAATGTGACTGGTAATTTGTGTGGCAATATCATATGCTGAAATTGGTCATGTTTGGTGAAATATTATTGACCTAT
Source organism: Phyllomedusa bahiana (assembly GCA_025379985.1). Taxonomy (NCBI): domain Eukaryota; kingdom Metazoa; phylum Chordata; class Amphibia; order Anura; family Hylidae; genus Phyllomedusa; species Phyllomedusa bahiana. Next base: position 86,453 of record JAODAL010011209.1, on the reverse strand, counting down.
TTTCTGAAAGAACATTTGCTTTCCCTGAAGTAAGCAAGTTGTCCAAAACGTTGGTGGGGTGTAATAGGAGTGATAAGATGGAATCCATGGAGGCTTTCATTAGGCCATCTGCTGCCATCACAACCAATCAGCACCCAATGAGCTTGCTGCAAGGGGGAAGGATAGGTAGGAACGGGTTGATCAGACAATGGAATAAAACACCCTACCAGCTATGTGCCATACCATTGGCATTACAACTCAGCAATGGGTGCCATGATATTAGTACGCCATCACCTGAGGGCCACTAGTAAGCAAACACTGGTGCGTCGCTGAATCTTGAGTGCTGGTGGCCAGGCAATTGGAGAGGTAAGGATAGTTTTTTTAAAATTTTCTTCTAAAGGTTGGATAACTCTGTTAAAACATTGTTTTAATACAAAATTTGATAATAAAGTTTAGCAGCAGTTTTTTCTACAATTATATTACATTAAATTAATTTGTACATGCAAGGATCAATATCCATACTGTGATATTCACAACATGTATACTATAGGTTCATCACCCCATACTGGCTTCACAGGTAATAAGAACATTTTCTTCTCCTGTGTTAATGTCTGTCATGTACTCCAGGCTACAATAACAGTTATAAACACAACAATTACAACAAGTAAATAGAGTATAAGGACGAGCCGGTCCAGCACCACTGCAGCATAGTACCAATCTGACTTGATATCCTCCTGATCTTTTGAGGATTTAATTTGCTGACGGATCTTGAAGACTTCTGACAATAATTTCTTTAACAATTTCACCTCAACAGGAATTGTATCTCTTTCTGTGCTGGTTTTCCTCATTTGAACTGTCATGTATGTCTCAGTCTCCTTGTAATCTCTATTATCTGGAAGAAAAGAAGATACTTTAAGGAGTATTCCCATTTCATTGATGATGTTGGAAAGGGAAATAAAGACTATTAACAGATACATTGCTGTTCTGATTATGCTTCTCTTTAGAGTTAGGAGCAGATCTTATCTCCTACTTTTGTACACACCGGCCAGGCTTTAACAGGCTCTAGCAGCAGTAGCCTGGATGGTGACATCACTCCCTGCTTTATAATCTGTAATGTATATTCACATGGTGTCTTTTGGGGAGTATTTTATTTTGGCAACTATTTTGGTCGTAATTGCGACGAAATATGTGCCAAAATATGCCCCAAACAATGTACAATAAAGCATAAAAGGGAAGAAACTGCCTTGGGCCATTTATGTGGCATATTAGCTTTGAAATTACGCACTTGCAAGTGCTGATGATCCGAAGCCTGAGGCCACGTCTGCTGTTGATCCGGGGCCCAGTGCCACATCTGCTGATGATCCAGGGCCCAGTGCCACAACTGCCTGTCCAGGGACCCATTGACACCTCTGCCTGTTCAAGACCCAGTGCCACAGCTGCCTATCTGGGGCCCAGTGCCACAGCTGCCTGTCTGGGGTCCAGTGCCACATCTGCCTGTCCGGTCTCCAGTGCCACATGTTCTGATTCGGACTCCTGTGCCACGTCTGTTGATCCGGACTCCTGTACCACCTCCGCTGATCCGGATTCCGTGGTACACGTCGAGGGAGGGTACTGTTAGTATCGTGCTGTTCTCACTTCATGCCTTTAACCCTGAGGGCAGCTGTACTGGCTATTTTATGTGCTCCATGCCTTCCAGCAGGGCAATAGTTAATTTGCCCTCAGCACTCACAGCTGATGCCCATTCTATTCCCTGGAGGAACTATATAGCCCTGCATATTGTCTCTGGTCTTTGTAATCCTGTTTCTGTTCCTGCCTGGAGCTGACCTCTGTTGTTGACTGTATCCTGTCTGCTTGACATATATTTTGTATATTTTCTTCTGGCCATCCGTTGTGGCCAGGCTGGTCTACGTTTGCTCACTTGTTTTGTTTTGAACTTTCCCCCCTTACGTTCATTTCTGCCCCAAGGATTGTTCACGTTTTTCTTGCACTGTTTGCATTTTTGTATGTTTTTTGGTGTGTTTTCTATCAAGCTCTTGAAAAATGTTATACATTTGCTATGTTTGTGAAATGTACACACTTTCTGTGCAGAACACAAAAGCTTGGTCTACCACCTTTTTGCGTCTCGCACAAAAATGTATACAATGGGAAAATAGAGTATATATAGTTCAAACAGGACTCCATTTGTTCTGTTGAAGTCTTTGCGCCGACCGTGTCAGCAGTCTATGGTGTAATAACCATTGGCGTACCTTTATTCACGGTACCTCGATGGATACCTTCGATATAGGGAATAACGGTTTGTGAATCCAGTCTAATTGTGTGGTTTCTAATCTTCGTGTAATAATTTAGCACCTGTCTATGTTTTAATAAATTATGGTTTATCAAATTTTCTAACAAGATGCTCTCATATATTTGACAATCTATGTCATTTATGGGTTTGTCTTGACATATCAGTAAATTAATGCGATTCTCCTATTTTTAATTATACTGGATTTTATGAGGAATTATTCATACAAGTACGATATATTGACATTTTTGTATACCTCTATTCATGTAGTAGGATAAAGTTTTACACTATTATAGTTTGAACTAATTTTGTCATTAATCATGTGATTTCATATACCATTACTGCTTTCCTGTGGTAGCTCAGCGCAGATAGAGGACTCAGCACAGATAGGGAAAGCTCTGTGACTCTCAATAGTCACTGAACTGCAGTAACTTGAAACTGTTAAAAGTAATAATAAATTTAAATTTACTAAAAAACAGCTTATGAAAATTACACATTGCTTTTGAATTGCGGTTCAGCCAAAAAATAAAACAAATAAATAAATGAAACTGGCCTGGACAAAAATGACACTACACCTAGAAAAGATTGAAAATAATTTGTATATTTTAAACTAAGATGTGTCCTGTAAAAAGAATTACATGTGTTTTTAAACTTGTAATCAATCAGTCTGCCTATTAAGTGGGTGGAAAGTAGTCACTGTGCATAGACCAAAGGAAGTTAAGAAAAGAGTTGTCTCAGGAGATTAGAAAGAAAAGCTAAAGTCTATAACACCATCTCCAAACAGCTTGATGTTCCTGTTACTACAGTTGCACTTATTAGTCAGAGTTTTAAGGATTATGGGACTGTAACGAACCTTACGTCAAGAGACAGATAATATGAATGGCAACCAAAGAGCCCAGACAACTTCCAAAGAGATTAGAGGTGAACTCAAAGTCCAAAGTACATTAGTGTCAGATTCCACCATTCATCGATGTCTTTGCCAAAGTGGACCAAAGAGGAAACCATAAAAAGCTAGACTGGAATTTGCCAAAATGCATATGGACAAGCTTCTGGGAGAATGTCCTTTGGGCAGATGTGACAAAACTAGAGCTTTTTGGCAAGTCACATCAACTCTTTCCTCACAGATGCAAAAATGAAGCATACATAGAAAAGGACATTATACCTACTTTGAAAAATGGAGGATGCTCAGTTATGTTTTGGTGCAACAGAGTGTATTAAATCTGTGCAAGGTACAATGAAATTTCAAGACTATAAAGGCATTCTGGAGTGAAATCTGCTGCCCAGTGTTAGAAAGCTTGGTATTAGTCGCACGTCATGGGTCCTCTACCAGGAAAATGGCCTTAAACACACAGCTAAAAACGTCCAATAAAGAAAAGCAAAGCATTGGACTTTACTGAAGTGGCTTCTATGAGTTCTGTTCTAAATCCTATTTAACATCTGTGGAGGGAGCTGAAACATACAGTCTGGAGAAGGCACCCTTCAAACCCGAGACAGCTGGAGCAGTTTGTTAATGAGGAGTAGGTCAAAATAACTGTGGACGGGTGCAGGAGTCTTACTGAGAGTTACCGAAATTGTTTGTTTGCAGTGATGGCCTCAAGAGGTTATGCAACAAAATATTAAGTTAAGGGAACCATCATTTTTGTCCAGGTCAATTTCATTAGTTTGTTTTTACACTTTTGGGTTAATCCACAATTCAAAAGCAATGTCTGATTTTCATTAATTGATTTTTAGTAAATTTAAATGTACTATTACTTTTGTCAGTGTTATTTCGGTGACCATTTTGGGTTTTCCTTTATTTAACGGAAAGGTACCAACAATTTTGTCCGTGTGTATCCCTACCAATGCTACTTCTCTCTGTCCCTGACTGAATAGAGAGGAGCTTGTGTATTGCTCTTCATTCTGTTCTGTAGAGATTGTCAATTTAAAATACACTAATGCGTTTCAGAGAGAAAATCTCCTTGCTCATAGCTAATGTATCAGCGTATTTTACATTGTCATGGGATGTACTAGTCTTTACAAACATTTTTTAATGATTACAGCAATAAAAAATGTTTTATACTTCCAATTAACTCTTTGTGAATGTGAAGCTAGTTTCTCCATATATTCCAAAATGAAGGTAAAAAACAACATGGCATGGAATGCATTATGGCCACAACAACACTAAATATTAATTAAAGTCACATGCATTCAATTTTATGTGGTGGGGAGAGGAGATATATAATAAACTCCCTTGTTGCAAAGAGCCAAAAGTGTGTAGGATTTTGTTTTAATGTGGAGTCTTGTATAAATGGATTATATATGTTAAGTCCCGATTGTGAAAATCAAGTCCCTTCACCTTTGGCAGATATTTTTATACAGTTTTGCTTGTATTTTCAAAAGCTGCATAACAGGTGATCCAGACTTTCCTAGAACAAGGTTATAATTTTAGATTTGGCTGCATTGAATGGAAACTCTCAAAGCATTTAAGGTTATACATCTCAGTGAAAACTTACTTAAATCTTTCAACTGATCTTCTTCTGTAGACTTTACAGAATCCTTCTTATTTCGTTGGGGAACTTTGTAGAATAGAATACGTGATAGATACTTTACTATCCAGATTTCTATCAGATATGGGACGTGTGCTTGATCTTCAGATAACACTATCATATAGGATGTTGCCACAGAACAGATAATACTGACTACCATGGCAATGAGGCATGTAGTGAAGAAAATAGCTGTTGAAAAGTAGAAACGAAAACATATTTAAAATTAATCAAGAAGGTAAATACATGTATATCCCTTCTGTTGACTGAACCCCTCTTGTCCAAATGTAGCTATAACTATCAGCAGCACAACGCGTTGATCTTGTGATGTCACATTTATGCAGTTAGGTGACCACATTGCCAGGATCAGGTCATCTGTGTATGCACTGAATAAGTAGAACCGGTACACTTTTTATACTTTTTTTTAATTTTAGTTAAAGGAGTTGTTCAAAAAAGAAAAAATATTCTTAAATGGGGCCAGTGTGGGTAACATAATAAAAAAAATTATACATACCTACAAGTCCCCTGATACTGCTGCTCTGGAGCTTCCTAGCAATCTATTCCCCTTTACTTTTGGGTTATCATCCCAAAATATAGGAGAGGTTCACACTACATTTACTTACTGTGGACTATGAGCCTCTCCTGTGTGTCAGGATGAAAACCTGGAAGTGAAAAGGATTGATAACCAGGAAACTCTGGAGCCGCAGAGGCATGAAGATTTTTTATTTGTTGAACAATCCCTTTAAATTTACCTTCACATCTGCATCAGATGTTATGTTAGGAGCCTTTGTTGCCAATTCGGTAAAAAAAGATGCAAAAAATAGCACAAGATGCTGTACAATTTTGTCCAGTCAAGTGACGGGCAAAACGACAGAAATTCCCTAGATTCCTTTATAGTCCGTGAGGTCCAATGGGGGGCTATTGGTGTCCATCATATAATGGATCCTGCACTGCCATTATTTTCGGTTTTCTGCGACTACAATGGAACAGAAAACTGGAAAAATCAAAGCAGATGTGCCTGAACCTATCATAGGTTTTTGATTTTAAAAATGTTTTCAATTTCCTGGAAAATGCATTTAAATAATCTCCCCAGTTGGATCTTCTATGGTGCCTAATGCACCTATGCCTGTCCAGCTTCTTCTCTAGTGTACTCCCTGTCTGAGCAAACTTTCAGCAACAACTGTGTATTTAGCTACTATTTCAAACCCTTCTGTCATTTTGTATGGAAGGGAAAACTGTTTTTGGACACATGTCTTTTACCATAAAGACCCACTCTTTTATAACAAAAAAAAAAGTCAACCTTTCTTAGGAAATTAGGGAATTCATGTTTGGATAATTGAAACCATATGCCCTCTGCAAGTGTATAAATTACATGGGGCACACTGTCAATATAAACAGAAAGTGAGTTAGTAAAATTCCAAATGTACAGATTGTTTCTGTCTCCTGTCTTTCCTGTTCCTTCGCTTCTTATAATTCTGTATTCCTCCCCTTTACCCTCTATTGCACATTAGTAATTGCACCCCTTACTATGCGGCTTCTTTAACAATGGACAAGAGCCTCCCTTACCTGTTGCCTGTTACCTTGGGAGTTACACCAATGACCCTTTGGTAAGCAAGGAGGTAGGATACCATTAGTATGTTGGAACAGATGCTACAAACACATCAAACAATTTTGGTCACCACTATACAGTGAAGGAAATAATTATTTGATCCCTTGCTGATTGTGTAAGTTTGCCCACTGACAAACACATGAACAGTCTATAATTTTACGGTAGGTTAATTTTAACATTGAGATACAGAATATCCAAAATAAAATCTGGAAATTCACATTGTATAAAGTATATAAAGGGATTTGCATTTTCCACTGAGAAATAATTATTTGAGCCCTCTGGCAAACAATACTTAATACTTGGTGGCAAAAGTGGCAAGCACAGCAGTCAGATGTTTATTTGTAGTTGATGATGAGGTTTGCGCACGTCAGGAGGAATTCTGGTCCACTCCTCTTTGCAGATCATCTCTAAATCATTAAGATTTTGAGGCTGTTGCTTGGCAACTCTGAGCTTCAACTCCTTCCATGAGTTTTCTATGGGATTAAGGTCTGGAGACTGGTTAGGACAATCCATGACACTAATGTGCTTCTTTTGGAGCCACTCCTTTGTTGCCTTGGCTATATGTTTTGGGTCATCGTCTTGCTGGAAGACCCAGCCACAACCCATTTTTAATGTCTTGGTGGAGGGAAGGAGGTTGTCACTCAGGATTTTACGGTACATGGCTCCATCCATTCTCCCATTGATGCGATGAAGTAGTCCTGTGCCCTTAGCAGAGAAACACCCCCAAAACATAATGTTTCCACCTCCATGCTTGACAGTGGGGACGGTGTTCTTTGGGTTATAAGCAGCTTTTCTCTTCCTCCAAACATGGTGAGTTGAGTTTATGCCAAAGAGCTAAATTTTTGTCTCATCTGACCACAGCACCTTCTTCCAATCACTCACGGAATCATCCAGGTGTTCATTGGCAAACTTCAGACGGGTCTGCACATGTGCCTTCTTGAGCAGTGGGACATTGTGGAGAGTGCAGGATTTTAAACCATTATGGTGTAATGGGTTACCAATGGTTTTCTTGGTGACTGTGGTCCCTTCTGCCTTCTGATCTCTCACCTTCTTCATGATCAAGGATACCCCTCGAGGTGAGATTTTGCATGGTGTCCCAGATCGATGTCGATTGACAGTCAGTTTGTATTTCTTCCATTTTCTTACTATTGCACCAACAGTTGTCTCCTCACCCAGCATCTTACTTATGGTTTTGTAGCCCATTCCAGCTTTGTGCAGATCTATGATCTTGTCCTTGACATCCTTAGAAAGCTCTTTGGTCTTGCCCATGTTGTAAAGGTTAAAGTCTGACTGATTAACTGAGTTTGTGGACAGGAGTCTTTTATAAAGGTGACTATTTAACACAGCTATATTTAAAGGGGTTGTCTCACTTCAAGGATTGCTTTTAATGTTAAAGATTTTGAAAAAGCAAGCCACTTTGCAATATATTGTCATTAACCATGTCCTACCGATTCCTAGATATCCCCTCTTGTATAGGCTGCATCAGCTCCTCAATTTACTATAGCTACAGACCTGTTTGATATCTCCTGATAGGCTACCAGCACTGGTCGGTAGAGCTACAGACCTGATGTCCTCAGCAGATCACTGCAGGCCAGCAGAAGCCAGTAAACACCCCTGAATTAAAAAATGAAACAGAGAAAACAGGACTGAGGTAGGATGAATTCATGTAGTGAGACAACCCCTTTAATTCAGGTAACGAGTTGATTAGGAGCGTCTAACTGGTCTGTAGGAGCCAGAACTCTTAATGGTTGGTAGGGGATCAAATACTTATTAATCTCAGAAAAATGCAAATAAATGTATATAATTTATCCAATGTGATTTTCTGGATGTTATTTTTGTTATTCTATTTCTCAATGTTAAAATTAACCTACTCTTAAAATTATAGACTGTTCATGTCTTTGTCAGTGGGAAAACTTACATAATCAGCAAGGGATCAAATAATTATTTCCTTCATTGTATGTGTCATATGTGAGCGTTATGAAACTGAAAGAACACCCCAAAATAGTCTATGCAAGCGGCAGTGGTAATAAATGGTGACAGATCCATTTTTTTGGGAGGAACCTTAATGGTCTTCTACAAAGGGAAGAGTGGCTAGAAAAATAATGAAAAGCGAAGTGGCAGTGGTAGTAAATGGTGACAGATGTGGTGTTTTTTTTGGAAGAACCTTAATGGTCTTTCAAGGGATGTTTAACACTAAAATAACATGGCTGCTATCTTTCAGAAACAATACGATCTTGCCATTGGGTTGGGTCTATTATTGTTGCTTTATCTCATTTACCTAAATGGGCTTTAGTTTTAATACCAGACCTAGCTAATGGACAGGCGTGGTGCTGTTTCTAAAAGAAAGCTGCACTGGGTTTCTAATCTTTCCTTTAATTTCCCTGTTATTGTCCTATTCTAATATAGGAATGGTCATAAACATAGCCTTTTTGCTAGAACCAGCATACAAATAGGAATGTTCTACATATGGTTTCTTAAAGTAATGAAGGTTTGATTCCCTAAGGAATCGCATAGAATGTTTTGCTGTGTATTCAGTATTGGAATGCACATGAAAACTATGTTTATTATGCATACCACTATTTTTGAAGGGAATATATGCCGTAGTTCACATCATGAATTGTGTTTCATTATTTTTTACCAACTGAGATCTAAACTCTAGATCAAATAGAAAAAAAGCAAACTGTTGCCTAGCGAGGACACTTTGGGACAAGGACGTGGATTAGCCCCATTTAATAGGACTAATCCATGGCCTAAAAAATTGCCAAAATCTGTGTCTAAAAAAAAAGTGTAAAAGAAGTGGCAGAATTTTGATGATATGCCTTGGATTTCTGTCAGGTAATAAATGCCCCAGAGGTGATCTGTGTAGTTTTCTGACATGAAAGTCTGAAATTTTTGACCTTTTAGGGTTTAGCAGGAAAACTTTGGCTTCCCATGGTATAACTGAATTTTGTATAATTTAGCTCATATTTCGTGTAGATTTCTGCTTGTAGCATGCAAGCATTAAAGGATGTGGAACATTTATTAAGTGGCCTGCTCCATTATTACATTTGGTGCATCGTGCTACAGTGCACTACACTTCAAGGCTTGCAGATGAAATTAAGAACATTACATTTGTACATTAACTTAAAAAACAGAAAACATACCTAGAGCCGGAGCATTTTCGACACTGGGGACCATGTTGTTCAGAATCAGCAAAAGTACAGAGAACCCCAACACAACAGTTATTTTGAAGTCAAGTCTCTGTCTAGCTTCTATCTGAATAAACATACTAGCAAGGTCCAGTATAACCATAAAGCATGCTGGGATGATGAGGTTTATGACGTAAACTATAGGAGCTCTTGCTATGGATATCTGTAGAGATGGAAATAACATTAAATTAACAAGATATGTATATATAAAAATAAAGGAAGTCAGCTCTTCGGTCATTACTTAATTGTAATGGAATAAAATTACAGCAATAGTCTTAGTGCCCTGCCATCCGTTTTGCAATGCAGATAGTGCTGGGGTTACTGTAGATCCCAGGGCTGATTGTATATTCACCAGGCTCCATTGGGCACTGGTAATCCCGCTGACCCAATGGATTAGTGTAATCCCCTTTGATTTTGGAGCATGTCAATCAAAGGGTTAAACGTCGGGGATCGGAGGCTTTCTTCGGTCCTTGCCATTCACAGAGACTGCAAATCAACTATAGGAATGGAGCTGTTAAATATAGCTCCGTTCCTGCCACAGTTGCTGCGTCGGGAGCCGCAAACCCCCTCTATAGGCAGCAACGTCTTTGACTCGCTGCCAAAAGGGAACATCAATCCACCCGTTGTCAAAAGACAACGGACGGTTGTTCAGAGGTTAAATGGAATGCCAAACTTAAAGGAGTTGTCTCACTACATCGATTCATCCTACCTCTTTTCTGTTGTCTCAATTTAATTTTTGAATTCAGGGGCATGTTTACTGGTTTTACTGACTTCACTGGCTTCTACTGGCCTGCAGTGATGAGCTGCTGAGGACACCAGGTCTGTAGCTATAGCGACTGACGCTGGCAGCCTATCAGGAGAGATTGAACAGGTCTGTAGATATAGCGACCTGAGGAGCGGATGCAACCCATACTGTACAAGAGGGGATATTTAGGAATAGCTAGGACACTGTTAATGGACACATACTGCAAAGTGACTTGGTTTTGCAGAATCTTTAACATAAAAAGCAATCACTGTAGTGAGACAACTCCTATGACGGCATATTGCTAGGATATGACATCAATGTCAGATATGTGCACCTATCGTGATACTGAACCCTGAAACCTTTCCGTTCTGAACTGAGAGGTGATAGGGACTCTTCTCTTGAAATTAGATGATCGTCTGTACTCAGAAACCCCACTGAGTTAACTGATTTTCGGGCTTGTTCTCGAGATAGGTGTGGGTCCCATCCTAGTGATATGCCATTAACGTCTGAAATGGTACAACCCCTTTTACAGTGCATTTGATGAGACATTGAAACCTACTATGCTTCTGAAAGTGACTGGAAAATGCTTAAAGGGACACTGCCATCAGAAATATCAGGAATATCTTTGTTAAAACCAATATTCCTGGAAAACTATTTTATAAGAGAATATTGTCCTTTTCTAGTTGTGAGAAAAAAACGTTCATATGGCAGGGGAGACTAATCTTGCTTCACTTTATCTACTATTTATTCTTATATAGCCTCATTACAAATAGATAGTAATGACATAATGATTGTTCTGTTGTTCACTCCAGAAGGATAGATTTTACTAGACCACGAGCAATACATGAAAAGAAAATAGGGTAAACTTCTTTTTTTTTTTGCACTGAGGAAGGATTGTGAGGGGGAGGGGGATTCGCATTTATCAGGTGATTGCTGATGATATTTACACTTCTCAGAGCCAACTAAAAAGGACTATCCAGCAATGCTCTCTGTGCTGTGTTATCAGAGCTCACATAAAGGAAGTCAGAGAAAGTAATGTACATATGGGAACTTTAAAACATTATATAAAAAAACCCACCCAATTAAAAAAAATACATATAATAGTCGCATATTACTTGCCATTATGTGAAAAGAAACATTTTGTATAGAGTGCCCCTTTAAGGCTATGTTCACACGGGCACATTTCGGCGCGCATTTTGCGTCGTATTTGCGCTCTAATACGAGCGAGATGCACGCTGAAATTGCGGTAATCCATATCTCTCATAGAGAACTATGGATTATGCCTCCTCTCCCCGCTCGTAAAATACAATCCTATTGTACGCGCGGGGAGATAAGTGACATGTCAATTACTTGCTGCGAATACACCCTGCAATTACGCCTTGTGAACATAGCCTAAGGCAACTAGGAGATGGAAACCCCAGTGTTCTAGAACCTTTCCTTTTACCCCTATAGGTGTCTTGTATAAATCATATGCCATGCAAATCCGCTTCATTTGTCTTTTACCATATTTAAAGCTAATAGGAATGATGAAATTTGTATACATAATCCACATTGTCTGTTCTACCACACATTTTGAGACAGGGAATGTTTTTGTACTGTATTGTGTGCTGACTGGACATTAGCTAATGCTGATGGATTTTGTTGCTTCCCGATTTAGGAGGACATGTATGAAAACTGTCTAGGTCTAAGACTTTTTAGTTGCCCATAGCAAACAATCATTTTTTCAGAGCACTATATGAAATTAAAGGGAGCTCTGCTATGTTATGGGCAAAAAAGAAAGTCTTAGACCTAGACCGTTTTCGTACTGTAGAGTAGAGAATAGTATCCCACTGTGAACAGACGATGGGTCTGATTGGCTAATTAAAACATAAATGCTAATGTATTATTTGTATGTAGGGTATTAAGTTTCGTATATTTTTGTATTCCATGGAGTCCACATGTTTTTAGGTATTTATGTGTTTTTAACTCCCATAAGTTATCAGAATAAAAATAAATCTAGATCTGTTGGCAGCATAAGACCTGCTTTTTGACATTTTTACAAGTATAAACTTTTTTCTACAGTAGAAAAAAATAGAAATGAAAAAAAATTGCGATGGGAATTTATTACATATGCCTCTTTTCTGACATGTCGCTCATAGTGTTCCTTGAGGCTAAAGGCATATCACACTTTTTTATGCCTGGTTTTATGTATATTTTTTGACACTAAAAGGGGTTGTCTCACTACATTGAGAGCGGATATCTAGGAGTAGGAAGGACACTGTTAATGGACATATATTGCAAAGTGACTTGTTTTTGCAAGGTCTTTAACATAAAAAGCAATCTTTGTAGTCCGACAAACCCTTTAAATTCTTATGGAATGTGGCCATTGCAAGGGAGCTCTCAAGTAGGCTCTTACCTGGAATATTACTTTGCTGTAAGTCTGATTTCCAGTTGTGAAATTTTTGTTTTCCACAGCAACGTTCAACAAATTCCAGTCTCCTTTACTGACAAAATTGTTCTGTGAATTTCGATTGATCTGGCTGGAATTTAATATCGACACCATAGTGATATCTTGAACTAAGAATAGAAATAACAAAGGGGTTAATGTGAGTTGTTTGTGCTCACTTAGTATGGCATGACAAACGCTGAAGCCATGTTATTTGTCTGTAAGATTAGCATATGAAATTACCAGATCTTAAGAATTAGTTATTGAAGCAATACTACATCTGTCTGCAGCAGAATAAAGGAAAAACTTATTACGCACTGTTGGACTGGCCTATTGCAGTATTAGAAGATCCTCTAAGACATGGCTGTATTTACAGCTCAAGCTGCCCAAGGCACAAGGCATGAACATGCCCACCAATTAAAGGCCCACTTACACTCACCAGTTATCACCAACATTTACTCATTTCTGATAAATCAAAACAGTAATTAGCCATTGCTAAAGAAAACCTGAATTTATTACCAATTGGGGTGATGCATTGAATAAGAATGCTTGGACTTGGGGATAATGTTTGTAAGTGGGTAAGTAACCGTCTCAGAGATAAAAAACAAAGGGTGGTGATTAACGGTACATACTGAGACTGGATTCTTGTTACTAGTGAAGTACCACAGGGGTTAGTATTGGGCCCTATTCTCTTTAATATATTTAATAATGACCTTACACACGGATTGTACAGTAAAAAATCAATCTTTTCAGATAATACTAAGCTCTGTAAAGTAATCAACAAAATAGAGGATAAGGTGTTATTACAAAGGGATCTGATAAGTTGGAAGCCTGACAGAGAAGTAGCAGATGAGGTTTAACACAGATACATGCAAAGTTATGCACATGGCAAGGAAAAATCCATTCTATGATTAATTGTTAAACGGAAAAACTCTGGGTAAAAATGACACGGAGAAGGACTTGGGAATCTTAGTGTGCAGGTGACTTAATTGTAACAGCTAGTGCCAGGCAGCAGCTGCCAAGGCAGACAAGATCATGAGGTGTATTAAAAGGGGCATAGATGCACATGATGAGAACATTATTCTAACATTTTACAAGTTACTGTTCAGACAAAACTTGGAATATTGTGTACAGTTTTAGCACCAGTAAACAAGAAAGACATTGTAGAGTTTGAACAGGTTCAAAGTTGGGCAACAAAAGTAATAAAAGGACTGGATGGACTACAATATCCAGAAAGATTAGCGAGATTAGGGTTATTTAGTTTAGAAAAAAGATGGCTTCACGGTGACCTAATAAATATGTATAAATATATTAGAGGTCAATATAGAGATCTCTCTCAAGATTTATTTATACCCAGGATTGTATCTAGAACAAGGGGGAATCCTCTACGTCTTGTGGAAAGAAAGTTTCTACATAAACATAGAAAGAGATTCTTTACTGTTAGAGCAGTGAGTTTGTGGAACTCTCTTCCAGGGGAACTTGTCATGGTGAATTCAATAACAGAGTTCAAAAAGGGTCTGGATGCATTTCTAGAGTGTAATAATATAACAAGTTATAGTGACTAGGATTCTGGAGAAGGGTTGTTGATCCAGGGATTTATTCTGATTTCCAGATTGGAGTCGGGAAGGAATTTTTTCCCTAAAATGAGGACAATTGGCTTCTACCTCACGGGGGGTTTTGCCTTCCTCTGGATCAACACTTTAGCAAAATAGGCTGAGCTGGATGGACGTCTGTCTTTTTTCGGCCTTACAAACTATGTAGCTATATAACTAAGTTATTTACAACAGGTCAGAAATAAACAATCTGGAAACTTTAGAGACATGACAATAGGATAATTCATTCTTGCTGTTATTTGTTTGCAGATAAGGTGGTGATTTGTGTGTCATACACAGTGTAACATGAAACTGGCATGAATATTAAGTCCTAATTGCAGAGTTTGAAATTTTTGCATTATGTTATATTCCCATTCCTTTCTCTCCCTCTGCATCTTAAAATGTCCCATTAAAATCACAATTCGCAGATCTTCAATAGAGTGGTTTTCTCTGGAGAAATGTGCGGCCACAGGGAGATCTGTTCTGCTGTTATTGATAGTGATTGTGCACCTGTTGTGACTGTGGGACAGGTACACTATCTGTGCTGTGGATGTGCCTGCAGGTCTTGCTCCTGTTTTGTAGGCAGGGTGAGACGCCATTTTCAGTTGGGGCCTTCAGGGAACTCCAGACATTAATATACCATTCTGGGTCTCTTTCATGTAAGCAGACTGTCTCTAGTAATGGCTGCCGCTTTGTTTATTTGGTTGTCCATCACTTTTGGTTTGTATCCCAATCTGAGAAAGGTCGTCCTCAGATCCAGGAGGTGCTTGTCCAGGTCTGCTTTGACAGAGCAAATACGATTGTGTTGTATAGCCTGGCTGTATA
The DNA here is from genome assembly GCA_025379985.1 of Phyllomedusa bahiana. Lineage (NCBI taxonomy): Eukaryota > Metazoa > Chordata > Amphibia > Anura > Hylidae > Phyllomedusa > Phyllomedusa bahiana. The sequence goes on along the minus strand of JAODAL010011209.1, from coordinate 71,284 downwards.
TAAAAGATTGTCTTGTGTGCTTGGGGTGGAAACTGTTGTTTCTCAGGTAGACTGTTCTGTCTGTGGGTTTGTGGTATATTGATGTGAATAGCCGGTGGTCTTTAATGTATATTGTGGTATCCAGAAAGTGGATTTTGCTCTCTGAATAGCTAAGTTTAAGGTTGATTGATGGGTGAAAGTCATTTAGGTCATTATGGAATTTAAGTAGGGCCTCCTCATCTGTAGTCCAGATGACAAGGATATAATCGATATAATGAAGGTAAATCATAGGTTTTCTGGTACATGTTGATAAATATGCTCCTTCCAGTTCTGCCATAAAGAGATTTGCATACTGTGGTGCACATCTGGACCCCATTGAAGTTCCTATTGGCTATAGATATAGGTCCTCTCCAAAAGTAAAATAGTTGTGGCTAAGGATGAATTGTATGAGCTGATTTACTGGTTTTGTTTTTCCAGGTGCACCTGACATGGTTCAACTCCATCATTGTGGGGAATGTTGGCATACAGGGATTCCACATCCATGGTGGTCAAAATGGTACCCTCAGTTCGTAGGCCCAGGGCATTCAGTTTGTTAAGAAGGTCAGTGGTGTCCTGGATATAGCTTGAGGTATTTCTGACAAGAGGTTTTAGGAGATTTTCCACCCAACCCGAGATGCCAGAAGTGATAGGCCTCCCAGGGTTGCCATTTTTGTATATCTTGGGGAGCATATAAAAGCAACTCGGCCTGGGATTCTCTGGGAGAAGCACTTTTACTTGCTTCTGGACCTGGATTGAAAACTTCTTGATCATATCCTTTGGTTATTTCATATAGGCTTCTGTGGCAAATACCAGAAATGATAGGCCTCCCAGGATTGCCATCTTTGTGTATCTTTACTTTCAAGTTTGGAGTAATGGATAGGGTTTGACAGTTGCCTATTTGCTTCCTGGATGTAGTCAGAGGTGTTCATTATGACTATTGTGCCCCCTTTTTCAACAGGTTTTATTATCCTGATTTTCTTTCAGTGATGCAATAGCCTTCTGTTCCTGCAGGTTAGGGTTAGAGTATGCACCTGTTTCTATTGTTTCTCCAGGATTTCTGATTTTAATTTGCATCTGAATAATAATTTGCTTTTGAATACTAAATATACGTAGTTTTTTTTTTAGTTTTTCCTTTTTTTGTGTTGCCAGATTCCAAGAACCATTCTTAATTTTCTGTCAATGTAGTCATATATGGGCTTATTCTTTGCATAACATGTCATGTAAGTTCTTATTGGTACCATTTTGGGATACATTTAACTTTTAGCATATGTTTGGGTGGGTACAAGAAAAACTTGTTTTTTGTCAGGTTTATTTTCTGTCAGTAGTAAGTTGACAGGCAATCTAAATGCCATGGCTATGACAGATATGGGGACAGTCCAAAGCTGTCATCATAATCCATGAGCGTCCTGTGTTCAAGTTGTGAGATACCAATGGCTGACAATTCCTTTGTCAAACCACTTAGATGCTGTGGGTTTATTGACCACAGTATCTAAGAGGTGAAACGGCTAGGATAAGGGCTATCTCTGTCAGACACACCTGTGCTTGTGTGATCAGAAAACAGGACACATACAACATACTAGTCCCCCTCTCCTGATGACATACATGATTTACATGTCATGCTGTGTTTAGGGGTCAAAGCATTCAAGTTTGAAGAAAAATGTTCATCTGACAGCCTCAAGATGTTCAGCAGCAGTTACCAACTTGGTCCCCACCTCTTGCCAAGTTGTGCAGGTCTGCTCTTATTGATACAATAATGGTCCCCAAAAGTCGACAGAAGATTCATTTGCAGCTGACTTTGGATACAATCACTTGCCTCCAGGGTCTATTTCTTAATGTTAAATTATCCAATAACCTATTACACATTACACATTATCGATAATAGGTTCTTTGTGTACAATGATAACAAAAATGACAATGAAAGTAAAAGTGGATGTGGTCATGTGCTATACAGGTAGTGGGGTGGGGGGTGTATTTCCTCCGTGGAGCCCCAAGTCCAATGCTGGCAGTAATCTGTACTATCTAAACCAGCAGATATCTATGTTGTCTAGAGTGGAAGAAAGGTTTCTATAGAATTAGGAAGGCAGTCAGATCTTAAATAAACCCTGCCAATGGAAATGGTGAGGGTGAGTTGATTGAAGTAATCTTGCCATCAGAGCAATTGCAAACACAGAGGCTACTAAAGTACCTATAGGGTGGAATAAAGTAATACATACAGACTAATAGATTAATGTAATAGATCTGAATATCTCTCTGAAACCACCCCATTCTAAGATGACTTACATAGAGGTGGCTCAAAGTTGGTAGATGGGTCGACAAAAATACAACTTTTTTTTTTTTTACTCACCTGTTGCCATTCCCACCAGTATTTAGGTTGTTTGCAGTTCCATCTAGAGGCATTTGATTTCTTTATTACATTGCACCAGCCTACATATAGAGGGTGCAAGCTAAAAATCTGCTACCTAAAAGGTGTACTATAAGAAAGAGAACTCCGATTGGTTGATAGTGTGGGTGTCTGTGATCTGGGTCTGAGCTGACATGACTTGCTGTCTGATTCTAGGAGCAGGGACTAGCAGATTTTTTTTAGGTTTCATAGCTATACTACTATTGTGCAGTAGATACTTAACCTTATCTTCTAGTAAAATATTTCAGTCATGTGAAACATCAAGAGAGACATTGTAGATAGATTCCAAAACTGCAAACCAAAAGCCTGCTACCTAAAATGTGTAGGAGCGGGTCCAGGGACATATGAGGCCCTCCAAGCTTACTCTATGATTAAGCTCTGTGCTTACGTGACTCGTTGTCTGATTCTAGGAACAGGAAGCTAGCATATTTTTTTAACATTTGTTAGATATGCTACTATTCTGCAGTTGACGACATTTGATCTTATCTTCTGGTTGGAATATTTCAGTCATGAAAAACCCCAGGAAAGACATCATACACTGTTTGCAAAATAAGACATATGGGGGAAATTATTATGACATGGCATGTGAACTGTGCACCCAATTCACCCCTAGAGCAGTGTACACCAGTTTAATGAACATGGCATTCCTTGATGATACATTTAAGATATTTCCTTAGGAATTATCACTTATTGTAACTCTGAGGATTTGCCCACTTTTTATGTGACTTGGAAAAAGTGCTGTTAGGCTATTTAAGTACGAAAGTCATGCATTTATTCCAGAAAAACTGTATTTATGTAAGGAGATACCGTACCTGTATGAATATAGGGACCAAGGCTCAAATTACAGGTCTGTGTATCGAAGGGAAACTGGAAGATTTCTAGATTGCAGGAACTAATGATTCTTATTGGCTTTGAATTCATTATGTTGCCATTGCTGGAAACATTGTAATATACCATGACTGGGTCATCTTTGTTATATTCTGTCCTAGAAAAACAATATGCATTGCATTAAAAAAACAGTGTGGAAACACAGCAGACTGCTACATAGTCATAAATAAATTTCCCAGAACACAGCAAAACTGCTCTAATTTATTGCTGGGATTTAGTGCCTTCTTACTACTGATACTTGTAAAAATAGCATAAATAGGTATTTCCAGCTCATTGACTGGCACATTTCAGTTAGAGCAATTGTTATCTCTTGCAGAACAGAGCTTCTCTGATCTTACCTTTCTCCTAAAAAAATTAACCCCAGGGCAGCATGGTGGTTCAGTGATTATCTCTTTTTTCTTGCAAAACTGGGGTCCTGGGTCACAGATGATATCTACATGTATTTTGTATGCTCTCCCCATGTTTGTGTGGGTTTCCTCCTGGTACTTTGGTTTTCCCCACACTCCGAACCATATTGGTAGTGCTAGGTAAATGAATAAAACCAAAAACATAACCCTAACAGATGCTGACCTGGGAGCACCCTTATGTCATCCTGTCATGTCTTCGGAAGAACATACTTTGGCTTGACTTTTTCATTCACTTTTTAATGGATTATAAATAAATCATTGAATTTTATCAGTGAAGGATTTTTTGCGTTTTGGTATGGACTGTGCTATTTTCCAGTGACCCACTGTGCACTCTTGCAGTTGCTTCATTGAACTATGGTTAGGTGAGCTTGCTTTGCCAATTTTTTTCTAATGTGCTATGAAAACAACCAGATGGGAAAACCCATTTATTAAACCAAAGCGCACTAGAAAAAGGAGGATCACATAGTTTAGAAATCTTTAGAAAGATTTATTAGTAATGATACTTAGTTTAAACTTAGACTAGACATTCTAAAAATGAGCCAAATTTATAAATGGATGTTACTCTGGAGCATTCTTAGAAACTTGTGTCTAAATTGACACCATTTTTAGTCGGTTTAGCTTACACTTACAGTGAAGGAAATAATTATTTGACCCCTTGCTGATTTTGTAAGTTTGATCACTGACAAGGACATGAACAGTCTATAATTTTAAGGGTAGGTTAATTTTAACATTGAGAGATAGAATATCCAAAATAAAATCCAGAAAATCACATTGTATAAATTATATAAATTAATTTGCATTTTGCTGAGTGAAATAAGTATTTGATCCTTTCCAAGCATTAAAAGTTCTGGCTCCTACAGACCAATTAGACGCTCCTAATCAACTCGTTACCTGCATTAAAGACAGCTGTCTTGAATAGTCACCTTTATAAAAGACTTGTCCACAGACTCAATCAGTCAGACTCTAACCTCTACAACATGGGCAAGACCAAGGACCTTTCTAAGGATGTCAGGGACAAGATCATAGACCTGCACAAAGCTGGAATGGGCTACAAAACCATAAGTAAGACACTGGGAGAGAAGGAGAGAACTGTTGGTGCAATAGTAAGAAAATGGAAGAAATACAAAATGACTGTAAATCAACTTCGATCTAGGGCACCATGCAAAATCTCTCAAAGTGGGGTATCCTTGATCATGAGGAAGGTGGAGAGCAGCCTAAAACTACACAGGGGGAGCTTGTTAATGATCTCAAGGCTGCAGGGACCACAGTCACCAAGAAAACCATTGGTAACACATTACACCGTAATGGTTTAAAATCCTGCAGTGCCCGCAAGGTCCCCCTGCTCAAGGAAGCACATGTGCAGGCCCACCTCAAGTTTCCCAATGAACCCCTGGATTAATCTGTGAGTGATTTGGAGAAGGTGCTGTGGTCAGATGAGAAAAAAATGAAGCTCTTTGGCATTAAGTCAACTCGACGTGTTAGGAGGAAGAGAAATTCTGAAATGAACAAAAGAACACTGTTCCCCACTGTCAAGCATGGAGGTGGAAACATTACGTTTTGGGGGTGTTTCTCTGCTAAGGGCACAGGACTACTTCACTGCATCAATGGGAGAATGGATGGAGCCATGTACCGTAAAATCCTGAGTGACAACTTCCTTCCCTCCGCCAGGATATTAAAAATGGGTCGTGGCTGGGTCTTCCAGCAAGACAATGACCCAAAACATACAGCCAAGGCAACAAAGGAGTGGCTCAAAAAGAAGCACATTAAGGCCATGGAGTGGCCTAGCCAGTCTCCAGACCTTAATCCCATAGAAAACTTATGGAGGTAATTAAAGCTCAGAGTTGCCAAGCGACAGCCTCAAAATCTTAATGATTTAGAGATGATCTGCAAAGAGGAGTGGACCAAAATTCCTCCTGACATATGTGCAAACCTCATCATCAACTACAAAAAAGCCTGGCTGCTGTGCATGCCAACAAGGCTTTGCCACCAAATATTAAGTGTTGTTTGCCAGAGGGATCAAATACTTATTTCTCTCAGCAAAATGCAAATACATTTATGTAATTTATACAATGTGATTTTCTGGATTTTATTTTGGATTTTCTATCTCTCAATGTTAAAATAACCTACCCTCAAAATTATAGACTGTTTATATCTTTGTCAGTGGGCAAACTTACACAATCAGCAAGGACTCAAATAATTATTTCCTTCACTGTTTACTTTTAAACATAATTAGTTTTTTCTTATTACTTTCAGTCACCCCTATGGTACTTAACCACTAGGGGGTGTGATTGTCATTACTCCCTTTTGCATTGTATTAACAATACTGAAGGTTGGTTAAATTTGGCGGCTTTATCAATTTCTGCTTGGGGCAGAAAGTGATAAAACTGGAGACATGGCGAAGATGAAAGCCTTCATAAGGCTTCCAGTTGTCATGTAAACAAATTGTATGAGCTCGCTGATCGGCGCCTTAATAGTTAAGCAGCAAGGAATTTTCCTTCTGTCATTAAGTGTTTAATCAAACCCATACCCCTTTTAGCAAGTTCCTTTTGTTGGATGAGTCTCTAAAAGTGGTCTATAACACATAAGAAGTGTGCTGTAAAGCATGTCTGCCAACATTTTGGTGCAAATTGTTCCACAATTTAGCGTAATTGCCATAATAAATGTGCTCCTTTGCATTTTGCTAGAACATAATGAATTGGAGTATGTGAAACATATGTGGCAGCTTTTAGAGAACATTATAACAGTAATTTCTGAAAATTATAGATTTTTTTAAATGGGTTTTTGGGACCCTAAAATTGATGCATCAATACTAGATAAGTGAGGGACATGGCAAATCCCATTCATTGTTTACAATGCACAAAAACTTATATTTAGTAGTGGCTGTGTCTGGCACTGCAGAGCTCTGCAACTACAGTAAGTCCTATTCAAGTGAATAGCCACTGCCACTACCAAATGTTTACCACTCTGTCTGGTAAACAATGGAGGGACAAAGCTCTCTGTATTCAGCTGACCATTTGAGTTATTGAATGTCCTTTTGATATTATGACTTATTTCTAAGGAAAATGCTATTTTTTTATATACACTTACATTTCATAGATGTAGAGGTCAGGCACCCATAAATTATTATTAGGAATTAATACGTTCTTAACGCCACAGTAGTCATTTGGATTCCATCTTAAGAACTCGTTGTTCCATACCTACAAGTCAAACATAGTATGGTAACTATAATGTGATTATAATAAAAGGACTAGGTACCTCCTAGGTAGGGTATGTTCACACAATGGATTTTGATGTGGAATCCTCCACATATTCTGCGTTTCATTCTGCGCTTAAATTTGCATAAAATCTGTATCTCACTTATATAGTGTAAATGGGAAATCCATACCACAGTGCACGATGTGAGCTATTATATGGATTTTTTCCTACGTCAATTAAAAAAAAATAAAGTCACTTTTTTAACACAGAATCCCTGAGATTTTTTGTTGGGTAGCCAAAGGCTAATCTATGTTAACAAATGCAGCCAAATACATATCCACATTTTAAATTGCGCATTTAAAAACTGTATAGAAGTATGTGGGTTTTAGATGTGTATTCTGCATGGACATGTAAACATACCCTTATGCATACTGTTGACATTACAAGTAGTATTCCATTAAAGGGGTTTTCTCACTACAAAGTTTAACATTCAACATGAAGTGACAGTTAAATGAAGACTTTTTCTAAATACATTGGCCAACAGAAGTCACGAGCCGCCATGCAGCCCACATGTCAGCCCGTGGGCGCACTCGTGTCCCCTCTCTCTGTATGCTGCCGGGGACAGGTGGCACCGCTGTCTGCATGTTGGACTGCGGGCGCACTTGTACTGCCGGCAACAACTTACCCAGCCGTGCTCCTGCTCCTCCGTACTGCTCTCTCAGGTAGTGTGCGCATTGGTTCTTTGAGATTTAAAGGGCTACTACACCAGTAATCAGCTGTCCTGAGTTGTTCCATTGTTATTACGTGCACCGTACCAGTTACCTCTATCGCTCGACCATGAACCATTGCCACCTGGCCAGACCTTCCTGCCTGTCCCCGACTATGAGCTTGCCTGGGGCAGAGGTAGCGACCTGGTAGGACTCCTGCCTCAGCAAGCCCAACCTGCCTTGCGGCGGGCTCTGGTGAACACTTAGACTCCGCTCCATGGCGTGGCTTATACCACCACTTGTGGTGGTATAGAGGATCTGCTACGCCTACTGTAACCATAGATTTGACTTTACTGAAGAGATAAGAGCATTTTATGTGCTCTTAAATGGTTTTAAAGGCAACCTGCATACCAGTCCATACTCTATTATATGATAAGAGAAGAGAGCAGGGAGCGATGTCACCCCACAGATGGACTGAGCTCCAGAGCAAACTATTTCTAACAAGATTAGTAGAGCTGAATTGCACATAGTAGATTAAGCAAATCACAGAAGACTGCCATGATATTAGTCACTATTAATGTGATCTCTTACCGTCTTAAGCCAGACATATGTGGTCAAAATCTGAAGGTTGGTGTCCTGAAATACAGAAAACTGAATATGAATGAATGTGTGACTGAAAGACATTATAGTACATGAGCTTTAATATTCTACATCTCAGTTGTGGTATGTCAGCGTATGGGATAATTGATGTTATATTTTAATAGATCGGACTTTTTCAGAGGCGGTAATACCAAATATGTGCTTCACCACTAGGGGACGCGATCACTTATACATCCTAATGCATTGTAATACAATACTGTATAAATGCATTAGGGTGTGAAATGCATACAATGCATTAGGGTGTACAAAGCTGTCGGTTTTACTACTTCCTGCCTGGGGCCAGAAATAGCAAAATTGAAAACATGTCGGCGATGGAAGCCTTCACAAAGACTCCAGCTGCCATGGTAAGTGAATCAGGCCCCACGATTTTGCCAGTGATGCCCTGATTGAAGTGAGGAACCGCTTCTGATTGATTTAGATGCTGCGGCCATCTTTTCCATGGCTTGACCAGTTCTCCATTTTGAGCCGACACTTTCGGGGGCCCGTTTCCTATATAGATGCAGATCCAAGTAGGACTGCACCTATCAGACTTTGAAATGCCATCAAATTCCATGGTGAGAACATCCTTTTAAGGTAAGAAACAGGCACTCTCACAGAGAGGATAGCATGACATCAAAGGCGTAACTTGAAGCTCCGGGGCCCGAGTGCAAAATTTTAAATGGGCCCCCCATTTACAATGTGCTACTTACAATGCTGGTATCTCCTTATGTGGTAGAAGGGCTTTTGGGCCCCCTCAAGCTGCAGGGCCCGTTAGCGACTGCTGCCTTTGCACCCCCTATAGCTACGCCCCTGCATGACATTGTCCAATCAGTGCTGGGCATCATTGTGTGCAGGAACAATCCCCTTAAAAACTATAGAGGTTGCACACATCTGACTGGTTCAGTAATACATTTTTAGAAGGAATATGGTCCCATTTACCTTATGTGTTGATACCCTGTTAGTGTTATCCATTGAGATACCATAACATTTATCCCAACAGATACCGCAACAGGGCCGTGACTGTTTCATTAATTTTTATAGGGCAAATGCGGTCCTATCCTGACTACATCTGTCTGGTTTAGCGAACGTGTCCGGTGTCTGCACCAGACACAAAAGCATGGTCCACCAGCCCTAGTAGAAGTGGCACTCATCAGCTATACCGTATGTAACGTTACAAAAATTGTCTATGCAGTAACTACTTTGCATTTTCTCTCCAAAGAAGACAATAAAAAATGCATTCTTACCAAGCTGACGACTGTATATAGGGTCATGTCTATAGAAACATTGGTTGGAGTTCTCCAGTACTTCACTGGGCGGACATTAGAACCTGGGAGGCTGTTTATAAGCTGTGATATATTATCATAACTGCAGTTATCTTGACAGTGGCATGTTCCTGGAAAAGCATAATATCCTGTATTAACAATTAATAAATCACACCTAACTCATATCTGCAGTGAGTAACTGGGGCTAATATATCAACCACACTTACAGGGGAAAATAAGTTAAATTTTTTTTTTTTTTGTAAAAATAACCCCCCAAATGTCTGGTCTCTGGTGTACACAGCATTTGGCTATCTCCATCAGTTTGATAGACTCTGAATGGAGCAGTAGTACACAAAACGTTCCTTGCCGCGAGCCAACGCTTTAGCGATCAGTGTGGTCTCCATTGGTGGGACTCCCAATGGTCAAACATTTGTCACCTCTCCTGTGTTTATAGTGGTACAATTAAACTTAAACATTACAAAACAATAAATGACATACATAGATTTGGTATCCTTGTAGTCATAACAACCAGTTAAATACAGTGAACATATTTGTTATGGTAAGTGGCAGAAATAAAAATGCAAAATGTACTTTCTTTTTGCATTTAAACCATAGTAATAATACAGCTAGTCTAGCAAAAAAAGACCTTTCATAGCTATGCCTAAATAGAAATAAAAAAATGCCATGGCTAGGAAAGGCAAAAAGAAAAAATCTGGCTATTAGTGCAAGTACATCACTAACATTTTCCAGCGGTAAAACAGTTGATATTATTTATTTTTAGAGCACCATTAACTCCAGAGTGCTGAACAATCAAAGGGGTTCAAATATGCAATATGAGAACAAATACAATATTAGTACTAAGGGCCACATGTATGAAAACTGGCTAGGTCTAAAACTCACTTTGTGGTCCATAGCAACCAATTAGATTGCCCCTTTAATTTTTCCAGAGCACTATATGAAATGAAAGGGGCGCTCTGATCGGTTGCTATGACCTAGACAATTTTCATACATGTGGTCCTAAATAATCAACAAACTGATATAGAAGGAGAGATTACCCTGCCAATTAGAGTAGGTGAAGTTGGACTTTTAAAACAATTACTTATCACTATAGCTTAACCACATACAAGACAGACACATTACTAGAGAAACAGTGAGCATCAATAATCATACAGCTCATTGCTGGGAAGGCCTAATTCCCAAACAACATAACTGCACAACAGAGCTCAAGCGGCTCCCAATAACACATAGAACATGTACACTACGGGGTTCATGCACAAGTCATAAGTCACACCTCGAACCCTACTAAAAGGTAGACAGATAACTAAGCACGGCCCTACAGCTTTGAGGTAGAACACATTTAAGACATACCGTGACAAATGTGGACAACTATCAACAATGATAGGTAGCACAGTACTTAACCTAAAAAGACACTTGCTATACACTAAAACTGATTCAACACTAGGAGGGCGCATCACTAATCACAGTGCATGCGTGAAGACATACATACTTTTTCTATGCAATTCTAACCCTCGCGCCAAAGTAAGCGCAGTACAACCTTCACAATACTCCAATTCTGATAGGGATAAGTAACACCGAAGAAAGGCAAATAATAAAACACATTACACCTGTTTAGCATTTGAAATTTTTCTTCTAGCAGCACTGAGCTTACACTAAAGGCACATTATTAGCATATAAATTCTCCCTGAGAAATCCTACAAAGAGTACTTATACACTATAAAACAATTTAAACTGGTTCTGCTCCTTTCTACTTCTTTGAAATACCTCTTAAATATTATAAAACATTTGCATAGTAAAACACATTTGTGCATATTTCTCTAATATGAGCTATGTCAATGTCAGACGCACATATAACTCTCATCATACACAGAAGAAAATAGGGGGAGTGATTCCAGCCGGAACACTCGCAGCATAACACATTTTCTTATGCTTACACGCCGTGATAGGCGCGTATAACTCCTAGCAAATAAACCAATGATGGAAAGAGTAACTTTCAGCCAAAAGCACTCAGACAAGACATGACAAACAAGCGACGCTCAGCCGAGAGATCGCGGACACATTCAAATTACAATACAGTACAGATATGAATGCGGACTAACATTAAACAATAAAATTATGGGCTGTGAGCCTAAAATCAGAAAGATATTTACTTAGACACTGGAAGAATAGGTCCATCACACACCATAAGATCAGATGAGTACTCTAGTGGCTTTTTCTCAGACACATACACCTTGATGGGATACAGAGGCATCTGGGGCAACGGGAATAAGCCTTGGCGAATCGCCTGCTGCAAAGACATTCCTCTTGGGACATGGTATAGCAGGTGCTGTGGCATACAGAGGATCTCAGGCATAAGGAGGTCGTGCTTGCCGCCTGGACTGTATGCACGGTATCATGCTCTAATGGTGGAGGGCATTTGAGTGCAAATGGCAGCTGAGCCAAGGGGGGCAACAGGTGGTGCCACTGGAGGGGTGAGAGGGATATCAGTTACGGACAGGGTAGAAGAAGTGTTCCGAGCAGCCATAACGCAGGTGACTGGTTCATGGATGGTGATTTTAAGGGTATGGGGTACCTGTACAACCTCCGGTGGCACTTCTCCTCCGAATGCTCCCCTGCTCTCTGGACAACCGGCTTTGGCGATGACTTGACTGGCACGACCACTGTCTCCTGGTGACATGCTGACCGCTGCATTCGGCTGTTTAGGACAGTTGACCACCTCTTCTTGCTTTTGCTAGAATGAGATCAGATCCTCTTCCTCTTCCCTCCAGACCTCTCCTGCAGTGGCTGGCGCATGATATTCTAGATGAACAGGCAGGTCGACTTGATGCACAGCTGCGGCCCAGTATCCACGCAAGACATGCACTTGTTGTAATGTACCTTTTGACCAGGAAACAAATTATGGTATCTTCTTGGCAGGTTCCAGCGCTTGACAGACCAACGATTCACAAATACGTTACGGCCTGTTCCGTCTTCTTTAATAAAGCCATAGCCAGTGTGTATGTCGAACGTCTGGACTACGCCGTTGTTTCGGCACTTGCGCACCCAGGTAGCAGAAGCATTCAGACCATTTACAAAGTCTGCAGCATCCCTCTCAGCTTTGAGAAATTCCTCCAGGCTCCAAGTAACTTTAGTGACAGTCTCCGGGATAAACGAGCGGGGTACGGTAATAGGTGCTGCTAGCGCGCCAATGGCACATCACGGATTCTGGCTCATCTGGATCTCTGGCTGCATGGCAGACTGTGGCTGGACTGTCTGGGCAACCGATGGTCTGGTTGGTGGCACTTGGGATCGCTCACCCATCGTAGATATAGGTTCTGGTTCCGATTTGGCCTCCAGAGTGCCAACACTCCCTTCACATAGCACTCGGGCTGGATTTGGTTCTTCCTGAAGAACCATGGCATCCTCCATCTGCATAGCCACCAGTTGCAGGGCCACCTCCTCCAAAATATGGGGTTCATCCCCAAAGCTCCAGGCTCTGGGCTAGGTGGATCCACTTGATCAATAGTTAGGTACAGGGCCATCACCGCTTTCTCTCTCTCTCGCCAAAACTTGCTGCTGCTCCAACTCACTCCTCGCCAACAAGTGACGCTTGGCATAGCGGAACTGGGGGAGGTTACCAGACTACTCCCTCACTATTTCAACACCATTCCTCTCTCTTTTAGCGCCATGCTGCTTGGGCGGGAAATGACTCAGCAAACTCTTCTCTGGGTCACCCAAAGTCCAAGAAGACAATTAGATGGCGGTTTCCATGCATTTTTCTGCAGCTGGCATCACTGTACGGCTGCTTTTCTTCTTCTTCCTCAAGATGGCTAGAATGTTTCATCATATCTTGGCTGCAGGTTACACTGAAGCTCATCCTGTTCATGAAACCATTTTGTGGTGGACTGAAGCAGCACAGAGGAAAGGCAGAGGAGAGGGAGGCGGGAGCGGTAAGCCGCGGGCCCCAGGCCCGACCCTTGTCATAGTGACTCCAAAACTTCGATTAACCCACACCTCACTTGCTCTTCCAGTGCCCAGCACCAGTGAAGAGGGGGTCTGCACTTAGATGGAGATGATGGTGGTGGTAGTTCCCCCGGGGCACACTCTTTAGGGGGTCTCTCCCGCGTGTGAGATGGTGGTGCGAGGTGCCCTTGATGTGCGGTGCAAAAATGAGCAGGCAGGAGACAAGGAGTTAACGTTGTAAAACATGGTCTCAGGCCTCTTTACTTCAAACCTGGCAGAGATATTACAGCACATGGCAGCGGACATCCCCTCCACTCCCATGCAGCCAGGGAAGATAAGGGGTTAAAGCCGACCCTTGCAGTTGTTCACACTGACACCCTGAAGGTGGATGTCAGCACAGAGGCTAGCTCCCTTAGAGAGATCCATAGCTAACCCACTCCTGTGGGGGAAAGAGAACCTCATTGGTAGAGAACACCTAGAATGATAAGAGATAACCCTTTTAACCCTTTAATAGTGTGTTGTTCAAACAACTCCTGCACATTACAATTTGAGATCAGACACACCAGTCCATGCAATGAGCATCAGTTCGTATGAAGGCTCAAGTTGACAAGAAAAGAAGACCTCTCCTGACCTTTTCTCCTGGTGATGAGGAGCGGCTGTTGACCAGATACATTCGGCTCAAGATCCCCAGCTACAAACTGGATCCCTGCTACTTGGGACCATTCGAGGCTTCCACCCCCACAATGCGTGTCCCGAACTCTTTCCACTTCTCCCTGCTGAAACTGCTAGTCCTGAATCGTTTGTCTCGGAAGGTCATCTCACCTTATCCTGAAGCTGATTCCACCAGCGTCTTAGTGGTGAAGGAGATCTTGGCTATGAAGATGATCAGGGAGAGATGACACTTTGTTATTGACTGGAAGGGGTTCGTGAACCTAGTTGGTATATCCACCACGTTTCCCTGTTTAATAATTTTTTGCGATGGTCACCACCTCTAATAGGTTTAAACACCCTTTCTATACCACAAAACTCAAAGGTTGAAGAATCTCCATCATGCTTTTCAATAAAGTGTTTGGAAGCCATTGACATACCAACTGTCAGTGGTTTATGAATATCTGATAGATGTCGCCGAATTCTGGTTTTTAAGGGGGTCGAAGTGCTTCCAACATACTGTAAATTGCAAGAGGTGCATGTAATTAAATATGTCACAAATTTGGTATTGCAGTTAATGTATGATGTGATATAATGCATGTTGTTATTTACTGTAGAAGAAAAGGTTTTAGTGACCTGTATATAATTGCAAGAAATACAGCATGAATGGCCACATCTATAAGATCCTTTCTGTGACAGCCAACAGGGAATATTAGAAGAGTCATCTGACAAGTACAGACTAGGGGACAACATAGACCCTAAGGTTCTACCTTTTCTTGGAACGAATTTAATTCCGTCATTTTCTAAAAGTTGTCTGATATTATTCTGTGTTGAAAGTATGGGTAGATTTTTCTTGATTATTGTGATGATTTGTTTGTATTGTGGACTATAAGGAGTGGAAAATACAACTTTATTGGAGAAATTTTCTTTCTTGGATTTGTTAGCTGACAGCAACTTATCACGAGACAAAGCAGATACCTTGTTTCTAGCTCTATCTATACTCCAACGAGGGTAGCCTCTGTTTGTTAGCCTATCACACACTTCTTTTTCATACTCCTGTATTTTTTTCCCCGAACAATGTCTTTTTTTTCCCAATCAACTCTCCCATGGGAGTTTCCCTTTTTCACATGGGATGGATGACTGAATCTGCCTGTAAATTTAGTTTTGCCATAATTTACGATAAGGGAAGATATTATCTCCGTGTGTGTTGCCCAAGTGTGATGCCAAAAAGTTGACCCGAGTTTTTTTGCCCGTCGAAAATAAACTGGGGGTTCAATATTGCAAATTTAAAATAAGACCCAAAATTTCTAGCCCCAGTTCTGATTTCCCCCCACCAGGAGCAGGTCATTATATAAAAGACCCTACCACCTGATGTGGGGAATAGGGGCAATTGAAGAAACGAGAAAACCCCCTTCCCTGTGACATGAAAAAAATTGTAGTGAGGGGGAATTTTGCCCCATTGAGGAGCCCCCACAGTAAAAAAAAATTCTTTGTTGAAAAAAAATGTTATGCTTTAGTAAAAAATCCACTGCCATAACTACAAAACCATTCACCTCTTTTGAGTGTGGGCTGAATCGCATCAAGTGAGATTCTAAATAAGATAAAGCCTGATCATGAGGTATAGAGGGATATAACCCTATCACATCACACGATAGCCAAGAAAATTCTTTACCCCATGGCGCTTGCGATAAAATAGAAACAAGACTTTTAGAATCTTTAATAAACCCAGGCAAATTCAAGACTAAAGGTTGTAAAATTGCATCGATCCAAACTCAACTTTTTGGACATCACACTATGTGGCAACACACACGGGAGTATAGATATCTTGCCTTATCGTAAAGTTATGGCAAGAAACTCAATTTTACAGGCAGATTCATGTCATCCATCCCATGTGATAAGGAATCTCCCAGGGGAGAGTTGATTAGAATAAAAAGACATTATTTCAGTGAACATAAATTAAAGGAGTATGAAAAAAAAAGTGTGTGATAGGCTAACAAAAAGAGGCTACCCTCGGAGTATAGATAGAGCTTTGAAACAAGGTATCTGCTTTGTCTCGTGATAAGTTGCTGTCAGCTAACAAAACCAAGAAAAAAAATTTCTCCAAATAAAGTTGTATTTTCCACTCCTTATAGTCCACAATACAAAAAATCATCACAAAAACAAGAAAAATCTACCCATACTTTCAACACAGAATAATATCAGGACAACTTTTAGAAAAGACGGAATTAAATTCGTTCCAAGAAAAGGTTTGGACCTTGGGTTATGTTGTCCCTAGTCTTTTACTTGTCAGATGACTCTTCTAATAAATTTCCTGTTGGCTGTCACAGAAAGGATCTTATAGATGTGGCCATTCATGCTGTATTTCTTGCAATTATATACAGGTAATATCAAAAAAATGGGAAAAATACAAATAACCCAAGAAAGAATATGTTTATAGTCAAAAAATAAGATAATTCACTGGAACAGGCCATAAAACTTAACTTTTACTTAGTTAATTAAAAAGGAGTAAGAAAAAACTCCAGAATATAATTAAACATCCCAAACTGTCCCTATATAGAAACCTACAGAGAAAGCTACCTAGCCAAAAGTGTGGGATAGTCGCCCTGATAAGGACGCACCCACCAGGAACCTAAAGGTATAATCCCTATTCAAGCCCTATACACAAGACAAAGTATCCTGTGCAAAAAGACACAAAATTAAAGCAAAAGGCCCCTTATACCCAACACCATACTATATACAAAAAAGCAAAGGCTCTAGTCTCGATAATTATGCCTGCTATATACAGAAAGCAACAAGGCTCTAGTCACAATATTTATGCCCAACGCGTTTCATACCCCGATGTATAGGGTCTCATCAGGGCAAAAAGGGAAGACATAAGCCTCCAAGTAAGTTCAAAGTACTTTAATATAGTCCAAGATAACCTTTGGTTTGGATTATATTAAAGTAGTTTGAACTTACTTGGAGGCTTATGTCTTCCCTTTTTGCCCCTGATGAGACCCTATACATCGGGGTATGAAACGCGTTGGGCATAAATATTGTGACTAGAGCCTTGTTGCTTTCTGTATATAGCAGGCATAATTATCGAGACTAGAGCCTTTGCTTTTTGTATATAGTATGGTGTTGGGTATAAGGGGCCTTTTGCTTAAATTTTGTGTCATTTTGCACAGGATACTCTGTCTTGTGTATAGGGCTTGAATAGGGATTATCCCCTTAGGTTCCTGGTGGGTGCGTCCTTATCAGGGCGACTATCCCACACTTTTGGCTAGGTAGCTTTTTCTGTAGGTTTCTATATAGGGACAGCTTGGGATGTTTAATTATATTTTGGAGTTTTTTCTTACTCCTTTTATTTAACTAAGTAAAAGTTAAGTTTTATGGTCTGTTCCAATTTTAAACAGGTCACTAAAACCTTTTCTTCTACAGTAAATAACATCATGCATTATATCACATCATACATTAACTGCAATACCAAATTTGTGATATATTTAATTACATGCAATTTACAGTATGTTGGAAGCACTTCGACCCCCTTAACATCCAGACGTCGGCGTCCTCTATCAGATATTCATAAACCACTGACAGTCGGTATGTCAATGGCTTCCAAACACTTTATTGAAAAGCATGATGGAGATTCTTCAACCTTTGAGTTTTGTGGTATAGAAAGGGTGTTTAAACCTATTAGAGGTGGTGACCATCGCAAAAAATTATTAAACAGGGAAACGTGGTGGATATACCAACTAGGTTCACGTTATCCTGCGGGTATGAATAAGAGACACGACGTTTATTATCATTATTGATGTTACTGTGGCTTTTCTTGCTTTTTTTGTTTTTGTTTTTATTTATTTGCAATTTTATGTTGGGCATGTAAGGGTTAAAAATTTCCTTTCCCGTTCATGTGACCGGATATCTTGCTATTTAACTGTGATCACTAATATGTTAGACAGGCTATGATTAAGGAATAATCTTCCGAAACGCGTTAGCCAGTATTCCCAGTAACCTTTTGGACGTCATCATGTTTTTATAATGCACGAGGAATAAAAGTTATTTTTTACTTTTCTACCTACTAGACTGAAGCTGGACCTTTTTGTTGTTGTTGGATCGTTGGAGGCTTGGTTCCGGTCTGTCCGTGCTCCTTAGAGGGGTGGAACGCTGGTGGTGAGCTGCAACATATCGTGTTTTGTTTGCTGTTTAAATTTTGGAACTGTTACGTGCTCCCACCGTGTATGTGTATTATTCAAATTGCTAAATATAAGAGACTATATGAAATATCGAAGAAAAAAATACACATACCATTAACGATTTTCAAAGTCTTAAAATTGACACACTTGATTATAAGACATTGAAGCAACATGTCTCAAACATCCGCGAATACGTCCACCGCAGATGACTCTGATTGTTTGTCGGTTGTTTCAGCTAGGCTTAGAAAAGCCGCAGACATTTTTACATGCAGTAATGCGGGCATTAGTCAAACCTTGAACCAAGATTTACATACAGCTATGACTAAATTAGAACGCCTCACATGTAAAGAGCTGCGCCTCTGGTGGGATCAAACCACACTATGCAATTACGTTGATAAAAAAATTATACCGCGCGGATTGCGTATTAAGAAGTTTCCAACTAATCCTCTTCCTAAAGAACTTATGGAGGAGTGGAACTCAATATTAAGCGAATGTTCAATTAAATTGATGCAACTTCTGATTAAAAATGAAGATACTATGAGAAACACTCTAAATCAAGAAATATCAGAGGTAAAAGCAAGTTTACAGCCTGTTGAATTGACACCGCAATATAAAACGTTGCATGACAAAATGTTAACTAATGTGCAAAAGCTGGAAGACTCCATTGTAGAATATAAGAAACGTAAATTTGAAAGAGACACAATGAATTACAACAATGACAGAGTATACACTTGGCAACATAGCGTTTCCACCCCTCGATCTATACTGAAAAACCAGCGGCAATACAGACAAAGAGGGATTTATAAAAAGAATGCAGTCTCTTTTCCCGGACTTGATACTTCAGCAGAGGCTTCTGCTACATCTATGTCAGAAGAACTTTCAGACACTTCCCTATCAGATGTTCCAGCAAAACGACCTGCACCTAAGAAAAATAATGCCAGAGCGAGTCCAGCTTCAAAAAACGAACTAGAAGAGCTGGAAGAAAACACACAAACACAAAAAGCCAAACCACGCAGACGCAGGCTTTAGACTCGCCAGTGGTTAATTTGTCTAGCTACATTCTAACAGAGACCAAAACATCATTGCTATCCAAAGGTTTAGGATTTATTCCTACAAAAAATTTTGACCTTTATGCAACCATTTTGGATATCAATAGGTTTGCTCGCAATTTAACTTTAAAAAATCATTTTTTGGGAGTCGAACCTGAAAATTGCAATGATGTTTGTGAGGAGAATAATGAACCATTTCATAATGTATTTCAGTCTTTTGAGGAAATTTGCAACATTGTTACACTACGTAGTTTACAAAGTGAGAGTTCTCATGCTGTTACATTGCCTTGTCCCACACAAGTTAGAAAAGGTAGTAACTTCTATCCCATCAATTCTCGCCCCATAGGCTTGGATCTCTTTCAAGAAAATGTAGAACGAGATCTACTAAAATTACTAAACAACATTAGAAGTACTCCTTTGAGGTCTAACATGTCTAAATCAGAACATACTGCTCTATTAGAATTACAAAAAAACACTGATTTACTAATTCGCCCAACAGACAAAGGAGGGGCCATAGTGGTACTTAATGCGGGATTGTATGAAAAATTAAATTTAACATTATTACAACATACTGACACCTATCGCCCTCTCTCTTCCGATCCTACTAATTTATTTAAAACCAAATTAGAGAGGCTATTACAAGAGGGAGTAGTTATGGGGGCCATTTCCAAGATTTTGGCAGAAAAATTATTTTTGGATTGTCCCGTCATCCCAATTTTTCATTCATTTCCAAAAATCCACAAAAATAGCTTCCCACCACCTCTTAGACCTATCGTGGCTGGAATTGGCTCACTAGGTGAACCACTTGGAGCTTGGATCGATGCAATTTTACAACCTTTAGTCTTGAATTTGCCTGGGTTTATTAAAGATTCTAAAAGTCTTGTTTCTATTTTATTGCAAGCGCCATGGGGTACAGAATTTTCTTGGCTATCGTGGAGGGGTGATAGGGTTATATCCCTCTATACCTCTGGATCAGGCTTTATTTTAATTTAGAATCTCACTTGATGCGATTCAGCCCACACTCAAAAGAGGTGAATGGTTTTGTAGTTATGGCAGTGGATTTTTTACTAAAGCATAACTATTTTTGTTTCAACAAAGAATTTTTCTTACAGTGTCGGGGCTCCTCAATGGGAGCTAAATTCTCCCCCTCACTAGCTAATATTTTCATGTCAGCATGGGAAGAGAGGTTTCTCTTTTCAGGATTGTCCCTATCTCCCCCACATCAGGTGGTATGGTCGTTATATAGATGACCTGCTCCTGGTGTGGGGGGATCAGAATCTGAGGCTAGAAATTTTGGGTCTTATATTAATTGCAACGATATGAACCTCCAGTTTACTTTCGACTGGCACATAACTCAGGTCAACTTTTTGGACATCACACTATGTGGCAACACACAGGGGAGTATAGATATCTTGCCTTATCGTAAAGTTATGGCAAGAAACTCAATTTTACAGGCAGATTCATGTCATCCATCCCATGTGATAAGGAATTTCAGTGGGAGAGTTGATTAGAAAAAAAAGACATTGTTCAGTAGAAACATAAATTACAGGAGTATAAAAAAGAAGTGTGGGGATAGGCTAACAAACAGAGGCTACCCTCGTTGGAGTATAGATAGAGTGAAACAAGGTTCTGCTTTGTCTCGTGATAAGTTGCTGTACTAACAAATCCAAGACAGAAAATTTCCAATAAAGTTTGTTATTTTTCCACCCCTTTATAGGTCCACAAGACAAACAAACATCACAATAATCAAGAAAATCTACCCATTACTTTCAACACAGACTAATATCAGACAACTTTTAGAAAATGACGGCATTAAATTCGTTCCAAGAAAAGGTAGAACCTTAGGGTCTATGTTGTCCCCTAGTCTGTACTTGTCAGATGACTCTTCTAATATTCCCTGTTGGCTGTCACAGAAAGGATCTTATAGATGTGGCCATTCATGCTGTATTTCTTGCAATTATATACAGGTCCAAAAACCTTTTTCTACAGTAAATAACATCATGCATTTTTATCACATCATACATTAAACGGGCAATACCAAATTTGGATATATTTAATTACATGCACCTTTTGGGCAATTTTTACAGTATGTTGGAAGCACTTCAAACCCTTAAAAAACCAGAATTCGGCGACATCAAATCAGAAAATTCATCACACTGACAGTTGGTATGTCAATGGCTTCCAAACACTTTATTGAAAAGCTGTTTGGAGATTCTTCAACCCTTTGAGTTTTGTGGTATAGAAAGGGTGTTTAAACCTATAAGAGGTGGTGACCATCGCAAAAAATTATTAAACAGGGAACGTTGGTGGATATACCAACTAGGTTCACGTTATCCTGGGGTATGAATAGAGACACGACGTTTATTATCTTTATTGATGTTACTGTGGCTTTTCTTGCTTTTTTGTGTTTTGTTTTTAAAATTTTTTTGCAATTTTTATGTTGGGCATGTAAGGGTTAAAAAATTTCCTTTCCGTTCATGGTGAACCGGATATCTTGCATTTAACTGTGAGCACTATTTTGTTAGTACAGGCTATGATTAAGGAATAATTTTCCGAAACGCGTTAGCCAGATTCCCAGTAACCTTTTGGACGTCATCATGTTTTTAAATGCACGAGGAATAAAAATTTTTTTTTTACTTTTCTACCTACTCGACTGAAGCTGGGGCCTTTTTGTTGTTGTTGGATCGTTGGAGGCTTGGTTCCGGTCTGTCCGTGCTCGTTAGAGGTGTTGAACGATGGTGGTGAGCTGCAAAATATAGTGTTTTGTTTGCTGTATAAAGATTTTATGGGCTAAGCCCACTAGATGGAAATTGGCTTTAACTTATAGCTGAGAACCTGCGCTTACTCTGGTCTTAGCTTTTTAACCTCATAAATGCCGTGGTCAGTAGTGTATGCTCATCTAAGTGGCTTGATGGAAGCAGGGGGGCTCCCTCTTTCCTCATTATCACCCTACTGAATAAAAGGGCTGCCAATGGTTGTCATGAGAGCCCAAAGGGCCTTGGGCTGACAGTCATGTTAGCATGGCAGGGCCAGATAGGCTAAGTGACAGCTGGCATAATAAATTGCAGTTCAGTGTAAAAAAAGTAAAAGAATAAAGATAAAATAAACTAAAACATGCATACCACCCTTTTCCATTACAAATGCTTATATAAAAAAGTATACATATTTGGAATAGCAGCATGAATTACGCCCTTGGCTATAAAACTGTGTTTTTGTTCATCCCGCTGCACACAAAATCCAGCAATAGAAAGACTCTGTATCTTCATGGGTCTGGTTCAATAAAATGTTTTGCTTTATTTAATCCATATTAAAAAATATCAGTATAAGCATGTTGAGATGCAAACGCCGGTGGTGACCTTAGTCCTGACGCATAAAGTCTCACTAAGCCAAACCCAGTATTTAACTGCTATACTTATCACATGACATTAACTCTATAATTACTAACACCATTTAAAAAAAAACAAAAAAACAAAATACAGTTTGCAAATCAATAAAAATACATAATGTTGGTCTTCTGGGGGCGGGGCGTTTGACACGGCCGCATTTTATGGCTGCTTCTGCCTGACTCCTGAAAAGAAGGAGATATCCAAGCCATCCTGCTCGCCAGACCCATCAAGAGCGGATCCCGAGGCTCCTGAAGAGCGACGGAACACAGGGGCAGGAAATTTCTATTCCCCGAAGTACAGAAGCAGTGACAACTGCCGAACTTGCGGAGGCTGTGGGCCCTCCTCTGGGCTACAGGACTCGAAGAGGGTCGGACCGGAGGAGTTGCGGGCCCCGCTGTCACAATCCACGCAATCCGAGTGGAGAGAGGGGTCTTACATTACTGTAGAGGGTCCCCGAGGCTCCAGTACTGGAGAAGATACCCAGGGCTGGCGGAGTGCAAAGCCCGCGAAATTTCCCACCGCGAAGCACCACCGGGCGTCATCTTGGTACGCCGCGGAGGCACCCAGAGTGCGAAGCTGACGGGCACCTCCTGGAGTCGACGCCTGCTGTAGACCCTGCCCAGAGAGAGAGGGCCGGAGAGACAACGCCACAAAGATAAAGCTGACTCGGTGGCTGGCTGAAGCGGACGCATTGCCGACTCTGTTCCCGACAAGACCAAGGGGTATGCGACCGAGTGAGCTGCACTGCATACGTCCCTCGAGACCAAGCTGCAGACGTGTTGAGTCGTATCGGGGGAGACTGGCAGTCAGTAGTCCCTATTAAGGGCGGTGGAGCTCTGGGAGCCTTGCTATCCCTCGACGCTGTGACTTTGCCACCTTGCCAGGGGGCTGCGGAGGTGCCATTGGAGGGGGGAGCATAAGCCCTTGCCCTCCTATCCATAAGGCGCCTGTGTCACTAAACCCACAAGGTTTTTGCAGACCGGTCCCCTAGGTGCCCTTTCCATTCACTGCAGTCCCGGGGCCCCTGCTCCCAAAGTGACAGAACCCCCTTTACCTACACAAAGTCGTTAAAGGCCACAACCTCATCGTAAAGGGGAGGAGAGGAAGGCAGAGAACAGAACCCTGCTATATTTGTCACCTGCGGGTTGCCCAGTGAAACCTTAGGTGCGATCTCGGTCAGCTATTGACTGCATCCAAAAAAATCTTACGGGCACAAGAGGAGGGAAGTCGCTTCTTATAAATTAAAAATTACCGAGCGGGGGGTTTCTGTCTGAAAAAACGCAGCAGGAGTTGGACAAAAGCCAGGCTCCCCATATCCTTTATTATTATTATTATTATTTACTGCTGGCAATCTTGGACTTGAAAAACCGAGGGGCAACGGCAAATTGCTTCTAGGGTTAATATGCCCCCTGCAGGTTCTTAAATATTGCTGTCTTACGTTTGTTTGAATTGTAACGTTGCTAATTTTTTTCCCCCACTAGGGTCGCTAAAAAAATTGAAATAGTAAAAAAGGAAAAAAATTTAAATTTAATACCTTCTGAGTAATTTTAGATGATGTAGCAGAGAAGGGTTGTTGTGATGTAAGGTTCAATGACTACATAAAACCCTGCTCTTCACGAAAAATGTTTCATAAACGTGACGTTTTGGGCACCCCTTGGGAAACCCTTTGGGTCCAAAGTATGACCGTTGGAGATAGCTCCTGTGTAAAGGCGTTTTTAAAAACCACAAAGGGCAGGCCGACTGCGGGTTGTCGCCACACTGTGACTCAGTCCATTTCCCAAAAGGTGGGAGGGAGTAGGACAAATTTCTTATAAAAAAAAACCAAACAACCAAATTGGTCCTAGATCGCGCACAGTCAAAACCCCAGCAGAAGCCCTATTGGTAACGCACCCCAAAAAATCACAGAAACCAAGAAAGGGCTACCAGAAACCCCCCCACAACACCGTGGGCCAACCCCTCCGTACAAGGAAGGATTGGCCCCCCTGACAACCATGCAACCTAACACACAACCCACAACCCCGGGGACAGGAGACAATTCGACAGGGGTTAAAATTGACCAAGAAGTCAGTAATTTTTTTTTGCCCGGGCGAAAAAAAATTGACCTTATCCAAGGGCCTCGTAAATTTTCAGCCCCGCCCGTAACAGCTAATCCCAAAAAATAGCAGACTTGGGGTGGGGGCGGTGGTAATAGAGGAGGATGTCATGGGGTAGGGCATTTTTCCCCGAAAACCAATCGGAATTGAAGCACTACAAACAAAACAGAGGATTTTAAATTGGGGAAAAGGGGGAACAATTTAAAAATTTTGGGGGAATACCCGGAGGTAGTTCCGCCGACCAAATAGCTTTATACCCACAAAGTCTAGCACGTGCCCTAACTAGAGCCCCCCAACCTCTTTTATTGAAGAGTCCACCCTTTATGGGCCCCGAGGGAACCGGGGTTTTGGCCTAGACCACTTTAAAACACCTTTTAAATTGGGCCATTAAGGAACAATTCCTGAGGGCCATAGAAAAAAAACCCCCCAAAAAAAAGTGAGGTCCAAGTGAATAGAGAGATGAAGACGGACAGATGGTCATATATGACACGCACGAAGAGGCAGCTAGAAGGTTCCTGCAGGGGAGGGTTAGCTAATCATACTTGATGACCCTAGAAAATATGATCGTGCCCCGGAGTTATTTTAGTCACGTTTTAGCATGACACCAAATGCAGATGTAAAGTAATAAAATATCACAGATTTGAAAAATTTCTGAGTTTAGAGGTTTCTGGAACTTAGATTTGTATGTTGACACCATAAATGTTTTTGTTTTTTTACTGATTGTTTTAAAACAGGGTAAACGACAAACTAGAAAGAAATTGCTAAGCGGAACCCCCCCCCCCACCAATTTTTGACCCTGAATAAGACATCTCGCCCCCCCCTGGTGAGGGGGGCCAGGGTCTCGCGGGCGCCAGGGCCTGCTTTATTGGAAATATCCAAAAAGTATCCTCCCCCTTGGTGACCCGGTTGGTAGAACAAGTAATGAAAAACAGGGATAGACCGCCTCCACTTTTGTTTTAAAATTCAGGGAAACGCAGGATTGAATATACCAAGAAATAGAAAAGTTTTTTTCCCAGTTAAAAAAGGGGAAGGTGATATTACTCCCTCCAAGAGACGGACGGAAAAAAATGATAATTATGCCAATTTGAGCCCCTGGTTGGATCCCCCCTTTTGTGGCAAACTATAAGACTAAAAGATTTCAGAAAGGGCTAGTGCGAAAATATTGGACCCCATGCGGATGTGGAGGGACGCTTCGTTTATTTTAAGATTCAAAGCCAAAAAGACTTACTTTTTAAATTTTGATGTCCGAACCGCTAAACGATCGTTTTTTGGGAGGTGGGGGGTTTCTCTCCAGGGGGACCACAAAAACTTAATATTGTAGGCGATTATTTTTGGCCCCCAACCGCTTGGGACAGGTCGGCCCCTTTCCCAAACGGGAGAGACTGTCCATCCACTTCCAATTTTAAAGGGAAAATTTAAACATTATGCCCACTGGGGGTCAAAACCCCATGGTAAATTTTCATTTTTTTATTCAGCAGTCCAGATTTCTCTAGATATTTTGGGCCTGTTTTCCAAAACCCTTGGTGGAAGTGGTAAAAATCAGATACCCCCAAAAGCCATTTCAGACCTCCCCCAAAAAACACTAACGTTAGGGGCCCCCTTTTTTTTTTAGGAACAAAAAAGGGGGAAATTTGGGGTTATCTATATGACTCAGAAGATTTTCAGGAGTTCTTGGCATCATTGGAAGCAATACTTAAAAGAAAAAAGATCCATGACACAAATACCCTCTTTTGGGGGCTTGCCGCAAAGGGGGGTACCAGGGGTAATATTATCAGTTATGTCGTGAAAAAACCAAAAAAAAAGGCAATGACAAATTAAGTTCCAGGGAATCAGAGTACTCAAAACACACACACGACTCCCCCTTTTCCCCACAAACAAAATCGTTGAGAAGCCCAGAGAATCTTAAAACCCTTTTTGCAGGGCAAGCAAAGGGCCGTTAGGGCCTTTCAGATGGTTCTATAGATGGGGTGGGAGACGGGGGGCCTACTTCTAAAAATGCCCAAGACATGGAAATCCAGCGCCGATAGGTCAAAAAAAAGCCCTGAGTCAGGCCTCTGTTAACAAACCCCCAAACCCCTAGAACAAGTTTTTTAAAAAATTACTATGAAAGCTGATAGAGCAACCCATTTTAGAGGCCGGGGGCCCCCTTTTTTCCTAGACACATAGTTGCCAGGTTAAAACAGAGGAAAACCCTGGATCTAGAGCGGGAGATATCTAAGAGGGGGGTGCGCAATGCCATAAGCCACGAAAAAATGGAAAGGCACCGGGGGCCGGCGGTTTTTGGGCCGAGTTCTATAAGATCCTAAAGTTTAAAAGTCACCCCGATTTGACAAATTTTAAAGATATTTTTCCTTCTTTCCCAAGGGGTGGAGTCTTTTTTCGACTCCAAACTCCCTTTTAAATTGTGAAGCCAAAACAGGGACCCCTCTCTATTAACTTTCATACAGGCCCAAATTTCCCCTTATTAATCATGATTACAAACTTTTAGCAAATTATGTATTCGTTTCCAAAATTCTTCCCAGGCACACCCACCCAAACCGAGAGGTTTTGTCGCAGGGCGACACCTTCCGAAATGTAGGGTGGTGTTGGGGGCTAATGGGGGCTGGGGAAAGCAACACAAGACATCATGCCCTGAGTTTAGACGCGAGAAAGCTTTTTTTTGACAAAGTTTCGGGCCCATTCCTGGGCGCCCCCCGGCACAAAGGGGATTTGGCCCCATTTTCCAAAAATTTCCTAAATCACTAATCTAAGTTGTTTACGACATTTTTAAATAATGGTCAGTATTCGGCCATTGACTTGTTTCGGGGTAGGGCAGGGATGCCCCCTGCACCCATTTTATTTGATCTTAAATGGATCTGCTGCTATATTTTACCCCAAGCCCAATGTTTAAGGTTTGAAAAAGAGGATAAAGAGAAAAAAAGACTGCTTAGGGGGTGACTTTTGCTGAGTAGCGCCCCCCCAAAAACGCCTAATCATGTGCTAGAATTAAAAGAACCAAGGGGCGACCTCGGGGTAGAGTAAGTAACAAGAGTGGGGGTTCCCTACTAAAGGGCCCCAGCGAAATTTGTGGGCCATGATCAGGTAATTGGTGTCCTCCTCTTTGCGAATTAGGGTTTAACTTACTAGGGGTCCTGAACAAATGTATGGGCAACTCTAAATAATTTCGGCCGAAGACGCCCCCCCCCCAAACTTTTAAATCCGGGCGGATCCCCCGAAATTTAAAGGGAAAGCCAACCTTATTAAGAGATAGAATTCCCTTGACTGGTTTTTACCCGTTTCAGAGCTGCCCAAATTTTCATCACCCCAAAGCGAAAAAATCATAAAAGCCATGTATCGTACAACACGGGGTGGGGAAAAAAAGGGCAGGGGCCCCTTGCAATTTGTCCAACCCAAAAGGGGGGGGTGGGCCCCGGCTTTCCCCCAATATAAGATATTAACCGGCGGCCCTGGGGGTGCATGACGGCTGGATTCAGGGCCTGAAAATTTCAAGTAGTTTTCTAGATAGGGGCTTTCTTGCCCAAAATAAAAACTTTTAAAAATTTTTGCACACCGGTTCGAGAAGATCCCTGTGGGCTTCCACTAATTTTACTGAGCCAGTTTGGGAAAACCTGGAAAAAGTAAGGCGGCAAAAAAAAATGTCTCCTAATTACTCTGTTCACCTTCCCTATCTCTAAACCCCGATTCCAGAACGGAGTGCAAATTCAGTGTTCACTAGATTGCACAGGGGGGGTAAATCAGGTTTGGAGTGGGGTAAAAAGGGCTAAGCATCAACCCCCCCCCCTTTTGTGAGCTCAACAAGTTCACCCACTATAAATGTTTCCATTTTTTAAAAAACCCCCAGGCGCAGCTACTGCCCTCTGTACGAATAAAAATGCGGATGGGACCCCGGGGGTTTGAAAAAATCATTTTTTCACCCGCACAAGAGCTCACACCTTTACCTATTTATAGATATATCTTGGGTTTTCATAAACTTCCTTGCCCTTCCACTTTCGAGTGGGAAAAAAAAAACCCAGAATTAACCCGACCCGCATCTTTTGATGCATGAAAGCACACATAATTTTTACCCCTCGTGGCTTACAGGAAATGGATTAAAAGTAGACAAACCGTATTTTAAACCCGCAAAGGATTTTGGTGGGAAAATAGCCCAAAAGCAATTGTTTTTAAATGTTTTTCCCCTGAGCGGATTTTACCCCCGTTATGGGCGCCCGAATACAAAGGGACTGGGAATATTATGCTTTTACGGAAGTGATTGTCCGAATTTTTGATGGCAAAGGCCCCCTGGGCACTTTTGGGGGGGGGTGGAAGTTTCTAACCATACGCGGATGGGGGCCCTCTGTTGCATGTAAGCCCCAGCAGCAGAAAGGCAATAAACAGGTATGGCTGCAGCCGACCAGCCCAACCTTTTAAACAATTCCCAGAAAAAATGTTTGTTTATACTCGGGTGGATTTGGGTGAAGCTCACAAACAAAGAAAAGAAAATGGGGGAAATTTTTTTCCCGCTTTTGGGGTAAAATAATGGCACATTCCCGCCCCAACAAGGCGAACCCTACAGCATGTTTTGGAAGACTTCCGGGATCACAGCAAAGAGTTCAGGAAGGGAGTCATGATAGAAAGCCCGAGATCGAAGATGGGAGAGAATCGCCCAAGACTGAATTATTTCTAAAGATTTTCGTAATGAAGTAATGAATAAAATACAAAAGAAAAAAAGTAGATAAACATCGGAAACCCGCAGACAGAATTGGATTGGGAAAACTATGAGAAATAAAAGAAAACACAAAAAAGGCGGACACCAAGTAGATGAATGTTTGTGAGCCCACAGAGGGGGCAAAAAAGGGGGGGTCCCCGGGAAAAAGGAGCAGTGGGATGAGGGGGAAAAATTGGGACCGGGGAATAGGTCCATGGGATGACGGGGTTTGCGGAAAAGTCTTTTAAAAAGGTTTCAGAATACTGGACTTTTGGTGCCCGACTTTTTTAAAGTTGTGTTTTGTTAAAAATTGGAAAACAGAAAAGGGAGACGCAACAGAGAATTGTATTAAAAGTTCTAATTTTAATGTATATCCATAAAATTTAAAGTAAATGTAAATCATTTTTGTGAATCATACATACTGGAATGCTGAGTTTTTACTTTGTGTATTGGGAAATTTAGTGATGTATAATTTCTGTAAGCAGTTTTGAATAAAAAGAAGTTTAAAAAAAAAAATACATAATGTCATGCTGTATATTTTCGGGATCCCAGTATTAAGATTGAAGATCCATCGGGTTTCTATGGATTTTAGTGCCACAACATTGCCCCCTTCTCTGGTGGGTAAATTAACTTTTCTATGCCCATAAATCGGAATGAGTTCAGATTGGCTTTATGTGTCTCTCTAAAATATCTTGATGCAGACGATATTCCCACTGCATTACTATTTAATGCATCTAACATATACCTTCTAGTTCTCTTCTTCCACAAAGTAGTAGTATATCCTACATACTGTAATCTGCACTCAATACAACTGATGACATATATTACATTTTTTGAGTTGCAATTTAACAATGTTCTTATTTTAAACTCCTTTCTTGCAACATTCCTATGACATGTAATACAACAATACATATATATGTACAATGTAACATATGAGAATGGGTTTGAGGTAATTGCAAAGTTGCGTGGCTTAAATACACTGTGACCACACCTATAGAAACCTTTTATGGTTAACCAGTTATCCTGCCTGTTCATACTAGAGGACAAAAGACTCTGCAATATTTTTGTCCCTATTGTCGGAGCCCTTTTGAGTACAAACCATGCATGTTTATCTAATATATTCTTTAGGTCTATATTAATTCTCAACATAGGTAACTATTTTTTAATTATGTTTACAATTTCATGGAATTGCAGGCTATATTCTGTTACAAATGTCAATTTATTTGTGCCTCTTTTATCCTTTGCATGTAGCATCTTTTTCTTTATTAAAAATGTCATCATTTGAACTATTCCTTTTGTATCTTAATTAATTAATTCCCGTTTCGGACTATGATTGATCAGGTGGGGTGGATGACATGAAATGTATCCAGTAAAGCATTTACAGCTGTGGATTTCCTATAAGGGGAGATTATGATACCCCGTTCACATTTATCTTCCAAATGTATATCCCAAAAAATTATATTGTTTTTATTGAAATTAAATGTAAATTGCAAATTCTAATTGTTATTATTCACACACTGCAGAAGCAGGATGGCGTCTTCCTCTGTGCCGTTCCACACCAGGAGGAGGTCATCCAATTATCTCCCAAACCACCTAGGTCGGCAGATGAAAAAATAAATTCCTCCTCTAATGCTGCCATATATAATATAGCTAGCGAGGGGGAGAACTTGGCCCCTATAGATGCCTCTGCAGAAAAAAAATTGCCATCACACATAAAATAATTATGGTTAAGAAGAAAATCACTGAACATAATTAAAAATTCATTTATTTCTATGAAATAAGGACTACGTTTTCTTAAAAAAATAGGGTCAAAGGATTTATTGCCACATCATGAGAAATGGAAGGGTATAGAGCTATAACATCTAGGAGAAATCCAAGCATAGTTTTCTTTCCCATTCTTTATCATCCAATATACAGTAGCTTCTACTTGCTTGGTGTCTTCTATATATCCAGGAAGGTCTTTTAGGTGGGGCAGCAAATACATATCTATCTACTCGCTCAATTTTTCTCCAACAGATCTACGATTGGTCGGAGCAGAGGGTGGAAAGATATTCTTATGGATTTTCGGAAGCGAATGGTGTATTGGAATGATAGGATATTTTACTATTTACTATTCTTATTCCTTCAGATAACAACTTTAGAAGACCTTCCTGGAATCCCTGCGTTGGATTAAAACCTATATGTTTATGTGCTATTTCATCATTTAACATCTGCATATTCAGCTTAATGCAAGGTTTTATTAAGGATTACTATTACTCTTCTCTTGTCTGTTCTTTGTATAACCAGAGCTGATTGATCTTTTAACTCCTTCAAATCTATCAATTCCCCTTTACTTAAAGGGGTTTGCTCACTACAAAGATCATATCTGTAATGATAGGGACAGTAAAAATAAGCAATTTTGCAATTGGTTTGTGTTACCTAAATAATTTAGCATAGCAGCTATTAGCTAATCTGTGTCTAGAGCTAAATCTGAAGCCTGGGATCGGGCCATGTCCTCTGTGCTATGATTGGCTGCCTGATATTTATTTAGTACATGCCCAGTGGTTGGGACACACCCCTTGTGCTGTGATTGGCTGCCTGCACTCCCCTCTGAGCTGTGTAAAAATGAAACTGAAACTGGCTCCCTCAGCTTTCTGTGCTAATTGCTGTCTATGTAATAAAGGCTGTCCAAGCTCTCTATGCTCCTCTCACAGTGATAGCTCTATGTGAAGGATCTGGGCAATTACTGAGTCTCTAGCTGCCACCCATATAACACAGCCTTATACACTATGCTCGCCCCACCCATATAACACAGCCTTAAACACTCTGCTCCCCCCTCTGTTATCAGACAGGAGGTAGAGGAGGAGCACAGTGCATTTCTCACATTTATTTTATCTTTTCAGGCTGTATGTATAACTGCTTACAGCAATACAGGTGTTTTGATTACAAGGAGCTTGTGGAGGGAGGTGACAGGCATGAGAACCATTGCTGGAGATCTGCAGAGCTGTGACATCCTCTCTCTCCCACTACTCACACAGAATGATGATGATGACTCAGAAGGGAACAGGGAGGGGTTGTGATGATGTCACCAGTCTTCAGTAAGGGAAGACTCGCCTAATGGAAGGAGATACTTCCCCCTGCGTTTGAAGCTGTAAGGCTAAAAGTCTGTACTGAGAAAGCCCCTTTACATTTTTTTAAATGCATCTACTACTGGTAGACGAGATTGTATAGGATAAAATGTTTCATTTTTTATTACAAATTGACTGTTGATATCAAGCAAACCTTTATGAGATTCACTTTAGATTCACTTTAGGTAACAAAGTCTATTTACAGAGCATTGTTCTGCAAAAGATAGATATTGATATTGTGTGTCCTCTATAATATCTATTTAATCACTGCAAGTGTATTACACACAATCAACTTATTTGTTGTTGAGAAATTAAATCCTTTTGAAAGGACTAAAAATGGAATAAAAAACTATCCCAAAGTCGTGTGAAATCCAAAGCCATTCTAATGAAAACGTCAGTTTATCCCACAAATAAAAAACTCTTACACAACTCTGTCAACATAAAAATAAAAAAGTTATGGCTATCAGTAAATAGCAATGCATGACCCATGGAGTAAAACGAATATGCAATTTTACTGAGCACTGTAAAAATAACAATATATAACACTAATATAATTGCTGTTTCTTGTTCATCCTGCCTCCCAATAAACAGATTAAAAAGTGATCAAAAAGTCATGTGTCCCATAAATGGTACCACTGAAAACGTAAACTCATCCTGCAAAAAGAAGTCCTTTCACAGCTGTGTCAGCAGAAAAACAAAAAAGCTATTGTTCTCATACTATGGTGATAAGAAAACGTGTTTTCTTTTTTTTTAAACAAAAACTAACAAAAAAAAAAAAAAAGATACATATAGAGGGTTGGCTGCATAAACAAATGGAGCAGCAGCACAGGTGGGGCAGTGGTAGTAATGGGCAACTTCAATATCTTCAAACATCAGATATTAAATTGGGTCACGGTTCTGCTTCAACTGCAAAGGAAATTAAGTTCCTCCACCTGTTGCAGAACAATTTTATGGGCCAGTTTATGGAAGATCCCACTAGAAGTGATGCTCATTTGGATCTGGTCATTTCTAACTAAGCAGAACTTGTTGGAGCCCCTTTCTAAAAACAATGGTAACAGTGACTGTGATATAATTCATTTTAGCCTAAACTGGAATAAAACAAATACAGAGCGGGAGGACAAAAACTTAATTTTAAAAAGGTCAATTACCCGTTTGTAAGGGCCACACTCAAATACTGATGTAGAAGCTAAATTTCAGAGCTTTAAATATACTCTGGGGAAATTAATAGCAAAATTTATTCCTATAGGTAACAAGTATATACGATTAAAACTAAATCAAACATGGCTTCTACCTTCTGTTAAAAGGGCAATAAATAATAAAAAAGGACACAGGGGTCAGCATTAGCCTTTGAAAATTAGAAAGAGCTTAATAAAATTTGTAAAAAAACAAGTGATCAAATCATGTAATTTATAAAATCATGTAATTTATATCACACAATGAACATTGTAAAAATGAAACCCCAAAAACAATACCGGGATTGCTGTTTTTGTTCCCTATATATATAAGGTTCAGTGCCCAGAAAAAAAAACTGTAAAACAACTGTGGGCCCAAAATGCACACTATAACCCTAGATGAGTTTGGTAAGTGGTGTTGTTTCCATAAAGGGGTGACTTCTGGAAGGTTTCTCCTGTAGTGGTATTTGGAGGGCTTTGCATATGCAACATGCCACTGATCCAGTATCCAGCAAAATCTGCGTTCTGAAAGCCAAATTGCACTTCTTCCCTTGTACGCTCTGTCATGCACATTCTTGGAAGAAATTGCATATTGAATTTTTGGGTGCTTTATCTCCAGAATATCCAAGTGAAAATGAAAGATTTTCAGCTAAAACTGCATATGATTGGAAAAAGATAAATTTTCATGGCCCAATGCTAAAAAAAATCTGTGAAACACCTGTTGTATTAAGTTACTCACTACACCTGTCTTTGAGTGGCATAGTTGGCGCAGTGCATGGGAGGATGGAGGGTGGAGGTGGTCGGACTCAGGCAACATGCAGTAATGTACTGGATTCCAGCTGCAGCAGCCGGGAACAGAGCTTGCTCTGATCCCAGCTATCTAACCCTATAGATTTGTAGTCAGTAGAGTCTGCAGCATCTAGGAGGTAAACACAGGAAAGGGGCTCCTTTTGTCACCCACAGGTACTCTACCAACATGATGTGCCATGTTGCCATGGCAACCTGAGGCCAAATAAAGGCCTCTAAGTGTGATCTATGTAGAAGCCTATTGGGCTCTGCCACAGGCAGTTTCATAGGCTGCTGTCATGTGCACTTTACTACATCGCAATACAATAATGCATTGCTAAGTAT
This sequence comes from Phyllomedusa bahiana, assembly GCA_025379985.1. Taxonomy (NCBI): domain Eukaryota; kingdom Metazoa; phylum Chordata; class Amphibia; order Anura; family Hylidae; genus Phyllomedusa; species Phyllomedusa bahiana. The sequence goes on along the minus strand of JAODAL010011209.1, from coordinate 36,362 downwards.
TTTAAAAGCAATCAAGCGATCACATAGTCTGGTGCCATATTGGGACCGAAAAAAGGGAAAAAATTAAAAATGATTAAAAAAATGTAAAACAAAATAAATAAAAAAAAAACAAATGCAAACCCCTTAATCACCCAATAAAAACCCACTTTATTAAAAAAGTACACAAATTGGGGCACATATATCAATAGTGTTGAACTGTAAGACAGTTTTAAGCTAGACTATACAGTCTTACAATGCGCCACATTTATCATAGTGTTAATAAATCTGGTGCAGGTTACAACTGTGTATTCTAACTTTGTACCACCATTGAGTTGGCTTACTTTTGCGCTACTAGCTGCGATAAAATTCTGGTGCATTTTTGGCGCATGTTAAACCATATCCCTATTTCGTCAAACCTTGCTCCTTTTACCGAGGCTACGCCACCCTTGTTGGAGGAGGTGCAGAAGTGTATGAAAACTGTCTAAAACACATAGTAAATGTGGTGTAAAGAAAGTAAGATGCTATTTTTGGCGCAAATTGTGCCAGAATTGTAGCGCAACTGCCTTGATAAATGTGCCCCATTAGGTATTGTCTTGTTCATAATAATCTAGTCTATACATGTATTATGTTATTTAATCCATACAGTGAACACTGCAAAAAGAAATGCTTTTTTTCTTCAGCCTCACAAAAAAAACGGAATACAAGTGATATTTTTTTTACTGTGTCCCAAAATGATACCAATAAAAATGTAAGCTTATCAGCATATAAAAAGCTCTTACATAGCTCCATCACAATAAAAGTAAAAAAGGTTTGAAAAAAAGCTGCCGTGTCAGAAAGGTCAAAAATGGCTGCAGTGGTAAAGGGTTCAAAAATGTAACAACATTAACATAACAAAAACTTTTTTTATAAAGTAGTAAAAGATATTGAAAACACTACAAATTTGGTATTGACGGGATTGTACTAACCTGCAGAATAAATATAATATAATAAATATAATATTTAATTTGTACTGCACAGTGAACTCCATAAAAACAACATGGTGCAGTTTCCTTATTTTTACGTTCTACCCTTCAAAGAATTTCTTTGGTTTCCCAATAGATTACATGGTACATGAAATGGTACAATTTAACAATACATCTTGTCTGGCAAGAAACAAGATGTCATATGTCTAAAAAAAAAAGAAAAAAAAACCAATGTGACGTAAACAGAAATTCCTCAGCAGGACGGGGTTGAAACTTCTGCTGCTAACATCTAGGTACCAGATACCACAGGACACTTTAGAGATCTTGTGAAGCTTGTACTCTTTATATACATTCTAGCTATATTTATTTACGGTAATATTGTATATTTTCCACAGCCTACAATAATTTACCATAAAATTTATAAAAATACAATAGACAAAAATAGTATAAATAAATAAAATATACTTGTTTTAAGACCTATGTAAAACCTTTAAAGGAACCTAACTTATCCACCTAGAGCATAAAGCAATGAATGTTTCAAAATAGGTTCAAGATTTAATGACTTCATTAAATTATAGTAATACTCAAGGTAACATTTTCCTTATTGATTACATTTATCTATGACATTCCTACCTTCACATGGCAGCAGAGGTTTTAGATGAATGTATCATGTTTTGGAACTATTAGCAATATCTATAATAAGTCTCTGGTCACAATACCTTGGTATTTCTTAGCCACAGATTAAATACATGCTAACATAAACAGCAACTTGTAATCTAAAGAAGTTGGAGGGCAATAGGAAGGAATTTGTAAGGAATTACGTTTTTCTACAATGCAACAGAAGCCGACAAATTACAGTTTTATTCCCAAGGCTTGTATGACACCATCATTAATCTTTCAAGTCAATCAATATAACATATGTTCTATATAAATGACTTACCCAACAGAATGACTGTAAGAGGCAATATAATTCTATGAAAAGACATCCTAGCGTGAGAGACACTGACTCACAATGTTGATTTTATTCAAGGTGTTTTACTCTTTTTGGAGTGGGCGGGATTACAATTGACTCACTAAGAAAGTCTTTAGAGTGGCGAAACCTGTTTTAAAAGTATAAATCTTGTGACCATAGCAATCAAGTCAAGTCTGTTTTGCTTCTTGTGTCTGTTAATACTATTTGCCTTGAGGTTGATCAGTATACCAACGCATTTTTGCCTGTCAGTACAAAAATGTTGGCCAATTTACTAGGTCATAAAATGCCCTAAATTATACAACCATGGTAGACCTGGAGGTCTTTGATAGGCCTTTGATTCCCATGACAACTTATCAGCATCCGGCAAACATGTTCACAGGGAACCAATGGGTTTTCAGAGTGAGACTTTCTCTATGTCTAATTACAGTGGGTACGGAAAGTATTCAGACCCCTTTCAATTTTTCACTCTTTGTTTCATTGCAGCCATTTGGTAAGATCAAAAATGTCAATTTTTTGCTCATTAATGTACACTCTACACCCCATCTTCAAAGAAAAAAAAACAGAAATGTAGATGTTTTTGCTAATTTATTAAAAAAGAAAAATTGAAAAATCACATGGTCATAAATATCCAGACACTTTGCTGTGACACTCATATGTAACTCCCATGCTGTCCATTTCCTTCTGATCTTCCTTGAGATGGTTCTAATCCTTCATTGGAGTCCAGCTGTGTTTAATTAAACTGATTGGACTTGATTAGTGTCACGATTTGCAAATTCCTCTGCCTCCAGCCTGTATGCAATTGTTTGTTTGATCCTGGTGGTTGGAATTTGATAATACTGTTCAGTGCTGAAACAGTTAACTCCTCCAATCAGGCTGGGCCAGGTGCAGCACTTCCTCTTCTGCTGTATCCTATAAAAGGCACCTACTACCAACAGGCTGTGCCTGAGTATTGGTGTTGCTGGGCTGAGGCCCGCTTCACTGCCTCAAGCCCCCTGAGTCCTGTCCTTGCTGTGTTCCTGGGAAGTTCCTACGTTTGGTGTTGTGTTCCTCTGCAGTACCCCCTGGCAGGGTCCTGTGTTCCTGAGCAGTACCCCCTGGCGAGGTCCTGTGTTCCTGAGCAGTATCCCCTGGCGGAGTCCTGTGTTCCTGAGCAGTATCCCCTGGCGGAGTCCTGTGTTCCTGAGCCATATCCCCTGGCGGAGTACTGTGTTCCTGAGCAGTATCCCCTGGCGGAGTCCTGTGTTCCTGAGCAGTATCCACTGGTGGAGTCCTGTGTTCCTGAGCAGTATCCCCTGGCGGAGTCCTGTGTTCCTGAGCAGTATCCCCTGGCGGAGTCCTGTGTTCCTGAGCAGTATCCCCTGGCGGAGTCCTGTGTTCCTGAGCAGTATCCCCTGGCGGAGTCCTGTGTTCCTGAGCAGTATCCCCTGGAGGAGTCCTGTGTTCCTGAGCAGTATCCCCTGGCGGAGTCCTGTGTTCCTGAGCCATATCCCCTGGTGGAGTCCTGTATTTCCTGAGCAGTATCCCTGGCGGAGTCCTGTGTTCCTGAGCAGTATCCCCTGGCGGAGTCCTGTGTTCCTGTGCGGTCCCTCCTGGCGGAGTCCTGTGTTCCTGTGCGGTCCCTCCTGGCGGAGTCCGGTGTTCCTGTGCGGTCCCTCCTGGCGGAGTTCAGGTTCCTGTGCGGTCCCTCCTGGCGTAGTTCGTGTTCCTGTGCGGTCCCTCCTGGCGGAGTCCGTGTTCCTGTGCGGTCCCTACTGGCGGAGTCCGTGTTCCTGTGCGGTCCCTCCTGGCGGAGTCCGTGTTCCTGTGTGGTCCCTCCTGGCGGAGTCCGGTGTTCCTGTGCGATCCCTCCTGACGGAGTCCGGTGTTCCTGTGCGATCCCTCCTGACGGAGTCCGGTGTTCCTGTGCGATCCCTCCTGACGGAGTCCGGTGTTCCTGTGCGATCCCTCCTGACGGAGTCCGGTGTTCCTGTGCGGTCCCTCCTGGCGGAGTGCGGTGTTCCTGTGCGGTCCCTCCTGGCGGAGTGCGGTGTTCCTGTGCGGTCCCTCCTGGCGGAGTGCGGTGTTCCTGTGCGGTCCCTCCTGGCGGAGTGCGGTGTTCCTGTGCGGTCCCTCCTGGCGGAGTGCGGTGTTCCTGTGCGGTCCCTCCTGGCGGAGTCCGGTGTTCCTGTGCGTTCCCTCCTGGCGGAGTCCGTGTTCCTGTGCGGTCCCTCCTGGCGGAGTCCGTGTTCCTGTGTGGTCCCTCCTGGCGGAGTCCGGTGTTCCTGTGAGGTCCCTCCTGGCGGAGTCCGGTGTTCCTGTGCGGTCCCTCCTGGAGGAGTCCGGTGTTCCTGTGCGGTCCCTCCTGGCGGAGTGCGGTGTTCCTGTGCGGTCCCTCCTGGCGGAGTGCGGTGTTCCTGTGCGGTCCCTCCTGGCGGAGTCCGGTGTTCCTGTGCTTTCTCTCCTGTCCCACGGTGGCCCAGGCCATCCTGTCCTCTACAGCCTCCGGATCCGTGGCCCTTCTGGACCTTCCATGTCTTGTGGACAATACTCCTACAGCTTAGCCTAGACCATATGTCCCTGACCGCGGTGGGTGGAGTCTGCCTCCGTGGTTCCAAGGATTCACTTTCTCTTGTATCTGTTTCAAGGGTTCCCTTTTGTTTCCTGTATTCCTGTGTTTGCTCTAATAAATCCTTGAAAAGTGACAAATAGGAAAGGCACACACCTGTCTATATAAGACCTCACAGTTCACAGGACTGCCCATGGAGCTCAGAGACAGAATTGTGGCAAGGCACAGATCTGGCCAAGGTTACAAAAGAATTTCTGTAGCACTCAAGTTTGGGACGACCACAACTTCTCCTTGACCCGGCTGTCCAGCCAAAATAAGCAATCGTGGGAGAAGAGCCTTGGTGACAGTGGTAAAGAAGAACCCCAAGATCACTGTGGCTGAGCTTGAGAAATGCCGTAGATGGGAGAAAGTTCCACAAAGTCACTGCTGCCCTTCACCAGTCGGGGCTTTATGGCAGAGTGTGTTGGCGGAAGCCTCTGTGCAAGACATATGAAACTTCATATATTTATTATGGACCATAGATAGTGTCTTAAGCCTTTACATGTAACGGAACTGAACAGAGCTCTCTCCTATTCAGTTCCGTTACGTGTGAAGGCTTAAGACACTATCTATGGTCCATAATAAATATATGAAGTGACTTTTTCTCTCCTTCAGACCAATATAAAATTGTACACGTCAAATTGTTGCTGTATACGTTTTATTAAGAAATATGTCATTTGAGGAGATTTCTTCTCTAACTGAGAAACAAGCAGACCTGTTTGCATTTTCAGAAGCTGACCGTACTAGCATTATACAAAATGCTGAAGCAGCGGGATGGAGCTTTGATAAAGCTAAACAAAGCACGGAAATTAATTATGCTAAATGATTGGAACAGCTGAAAAAACGAGAAATTGCGCTATCCTTACATGCTACCACCCTTACAGAGTATGTCAAAGTGAAACGAATCCCCAGAGGTTTAAGAACTACTCTTCAACCAATACTCTTAAAAGATGACAAGATCTATAAAGACAAGTGGTATGCCATATCGAATCGTTATTCAATTGATTTAATGTTGCTTAGCATCCAACATTTACAGATGGGTATTAATAAAACGGAGATGGAAATTAAAACCTGTGATGAAGATTTTAAATCTAAAGTTGATTTGGAGGTGTAGAACAAGACCTATGAAGATTTAAAGGTCACTATTGATAACATGAAAATCCAACTATTACAATCAAAACTTAACAAGTTTGAACGAGATAATCGCGATTACTTATATAATCGCGTTTATATTAGGCATGAGGAACGTGCCCGTGCCAATAGATTTAGAAGATTTGAACGCTCCTCACGAGAGTTGACCACTTTGGAAGAATCAGTTACAAGCTCGGAATCTAGGATGCAATTGCGATCTGATAAAAAACAAGAAACAACAAATCCCTTTTTTAGAAGGAATGAATATTGAAGGAGAAACAGATTCAAGTATACAACAATCCGACGACAACACAAGGATTCAACGGAAATCGAACAAAGGCCGCAAGAAGACTTGAATAATTTAGCATTAAACATCTCCTCTAGAGAACTCACACAGGAACAGCTACAAGTATTGAATAAAGGACTTAATTTTGTACCTTATAGCCAATCTCAGGCTTTTGACTTTATTGTGAATTTTTACAAAATGTGCAGCGCTATACGTTTGAAAATGTTTTTTTCAGATACAAGTAATTTAGGTGGAAATCAATTGCAACTTATGTCATCAAAAAAATTACACAAAAATACCCAATTTGATTCTCAAGTAATGTCACCATCACTAGAAGTATTTGAGAATCTTGTTAAGAATGAGGTTTTAAAAAAATGGGAGACAAAGAAAATACAGGGCAGTAAAACCAAGTATAATATGTCCAAAATAGAGAAGCAAGCCTTAAACACGCTAAGGAGGGATGAACAACTTATTATTAAAAAAGTGGACAAGGGTGGGTCAACGGTCGTCATGGACAAGTCTTTTTATGTCCATGAGGCCCTTGTCCATCTTAATGATACAACAGTTTACCAGAAATTAGAAGCGGACCCCACTGATTAAATTAAATCTATGATTAGTTATACTATCAATGAAGCAGTGGAGTCAGGAATTATTAATACAAAAATTAGAGATTTACTGATTTGCCATAATCCACGTGTTCCGATTTTTTATTTGGTACCCAAGGTACATAAATCCATCCAGACACCTCCCTGCCGTCCGATAGTGTCCGGTGTGAATTCGTTGCTAGAGCCTCTAGCGGCGTTTGTTGATTCATACCTACAAGCACATGTGAGATCTAACCCGAACTGTCTTAGTGACACTGGCCAATTCTTACACAAATTACAAACAGTAGATAATACCCAAATTGCATGGATGTGCAATTTGGATATCGAAAAATCTATTTACTAATATTCCACATATTGAGGGTTGTATGGCAGTAAGAGGCATTGAATCTCAATTTCAAACTTTCAAATTTGTTCATAAAATTTTTTTTATGCTTTTTGACTTTTTTTGACAAAATTTTTTTTTGTTTTTGGGGGGTTTTTTTTTTTCTTCAAACGCAAGGCACTTCTATGGGCTCTTCGGTAGCCTCTAGTTTTGCCAATATCTACATGATTTTTTTTGAAAATCAATTTGGTCACACATCAGAATTTTCCCCAAAAATTTTCTCATGGGGGTTCATATGTGAAAAACATCTAGTTATCCAGTACTTGATTCGAAATACTTAGGATCAATCAACTATACTACCTTTATTAGTAAGCCAATAACCCAAACAATGTACTCCATCGCAATTCGTTTCATTCACCGTAAACATTTAAAGGTATCCCCCCGAGGACAATTCCTTAGAGCACGTCGCATATGCTCTACGGATCAAGAGTATCTTAGGCATATGGAAAAACTAATTAATAAATTTACAATGAGAGGCTATAACAAAGAAGAATTAGAGAAAGTAGGTTATGATATTCTTTCTATTACTCTTGAGAAAGCACTAAAACCTAAGTCAAAAAGGAAAAAGGATCGTATCATGTTTTTGTCTACCCTTTTGATCACACTCCCAAAATAAAAAAAAAGCTATAAACGCCTTGTCGACACTTTCCAGTGATCCGAAATATGGCCATTTGTTTACGGAGGGTCCTAATTTTATCTACAAACGTGGTAGGTCAATTGGGGATTCCCTGGTTTACACTGATATAGAGGTTAAGAAGAAAAAAGATCAGCAATCTCTACTTAAATCTAAGAGAAAAGGTACATATCCCTGTTTGTCATGTACTAACTGTAATGCCATAATAAAAGGTCAAAATATTAAACATCCAAGTAAAGGATTTAACATAACTGTAGAAGGGTTTTTCACTTGTTTAACTAAAAATGTAGTGTATTTATTAAAATGCCCCTGTGGGAAACCTTACATGGGTCAGACCAGCCGTCCCATCCGCACTCGTCTAGATGAGCACAAATCGGCAATAAGAAATTTTAAATTTAAAATGAGCACTGGAGATAAGATAATTTCTGAGGAAACTAATAGATATGGGGAGGGCACCATGGCGCGTCATTTTTAGGAAGCAGGCCATCAGATACATGAGTTGCGCTGGTGCATCATTGAACAACTGTTCTGTAAGGATAATAACTTGTTACGATCCCGTCTCTTACAACGTGAAGCAATGTGGATATTTAGATTAGATTCACAAATACCTAAAGGCTTGAATGAAGTGTTCAGCCTTCGCCCGTTTTTGTAAAAAGATAAGCTGCTAGTACTTGTCATATGTTGTATGTTTGTTGTCTGTTTTGTTACTATGTTGTAGTGTTGTTGCAAGGTGATGTCATTACGTGGGTCCTATATAAATGGTATACCATTAAGCTTTTCTATTCACATCCGGGGGATATCGTCAAATAACGCCGTCTGAAGAAGCAGGAAACACCTCCGAAACGTCCGGCGTTCCTCGTGGTGAATTTGGCATTCAGAGTCTAGCTGTGTTTCTCTTACTTGTCTGCTCTATGGAGGACTTCTATGTGAATGAAGATAAGTTAAGTGGTACTATGAATACTTAAAGGACTAACATTTTTGTTGCATAAACACATCACAGGTCTTTACTCCGTATCTGTATATATTTGTGTGGATATACCCTGAAAGCTATGGGTCACATAACAATTTCAGTAAAAAGAAAATTATTATTGATGAAAAAATAACAGTGTGCGGACTGAGTTTTTCTATGTTCAGCAAGACATATGAAAGCCCGCATACAGTTTGCAAAAAAACAAATGAAGGACTCCCAGACTCTCTGGTCTGATGAGACAAAGATTGAACTTTTTGGTGTTAATTGTAAGCGGTATTTGTGGACAAAATCAGGCACTGCTCATCACCTGCCCATTACAATCCCAACATTGGAACATGGTGGTGGCAGCATCATGCTATGGGTTTTTTTTTTTCCGCTGCAGGGACAGGACGACTGGTTGCAAATGAAGGAAAGATGAATGCAGCCAAGTACAGAGATATCCTGGATGAAAACCTTTTCCAGAGAGCTCCGGACCTCAGACTGGGCCAAAGGTTCTTCTTCCAACAAGACAATTACCCTAAGCACACAGCTAATAACAAAGCAGTGGCTTCAGAACAATTCTGTGCCCATTCTTGACTGGCCCACCCAGAGCCCTGACCTAAACCCAACTGAGAATCTCTGGAGAGACTTGAAAATGGCTGTCCAGCAACGTTCACCATCCAACTTGAGGGAACTAGAGAGGATCTGCAAGGAAGAATGGCAGAGGATCCCCAAATCCAGGTGTGAAAAACTTGTTGAATCATTCCCAAGAAAACTCATGGCTGTAGTAGCTCAAAACGGTGTTTCTATTCAATACTGAGCAAAGGGTTTGAATACTTAAGATCATGTGATATTTCAGTTTGTCTTGTTTAATAAATTTGCAAAAATATCTACATTTCAGTTTTTTTCTTTCAAGATGGGACGCAGAGTGTACATTAATCAGCAAAAAATTAACTTTTTTGGATCTGACCAAATGGCTGCAGTGAAAGAGTGAAAAAAGTAAAGGGGTCTGAATACTTTCCGTACCCACTGTATACACAATATTCCATGTGTAGTCTGACCAGTTATTTGTATACTGGGAGAATAATGTTCACATTGTGTGCATCTATGTCCCTTTTACTACACCCCATGTCCACTAAGATTCCTAATTCCTTTTCAACGTCACTTTTACCCATCATTTTTCCGTTCGACAAGTAATCATGGAATAGATTTCTCCTTTCCATGTGCGTAACCTTGCATTTTTCTGTGATCAACCTCATCTGCCATTTCTCTGCCCAGACCTCCAATTCATCTAGATCTCATTGCAATAAAACATTATCTATATATTATCTACATTATATTGTGTTGAATACTTTACAGAGCTTTGTATCATCTACAAAGATTGATATTTTACAGTGCAATCCTTGTGTAAGGTCATTAATGAATAGATTAAAGAGAATAAGGCCCCATATTGACCCCTGTGATACCCCACTATTAACAGGGATGCAGTCTGAGTATGTACAATTAATCACCACCCTTTGCTTTCTATCACTGAGCCAGTTACTTTCCCACTTGCAAACATTTTCCCCCCAATCCAAGCATTCTCATTTTAGTTACCAACCTTCTATGTGCCACAGTATCAAATGCTTTAGAAAAATCTAGATATATGAAATCCAGTCCCTCACCCTGATCCAATCTAGAACTAACTTCCTTATAGAAGCTGATGAGATTAGGTTGACAGGACTGATCCTTTATAAACTAATGCTGGAACGGAGTTATAATAATCAGCCTTTCTAAAATTCAATATGTTTGTGGCCCCGCAACAAAATACTTGCTGAAGGATAATTGGAAATGTATTATATTGTGGTCACTATCTCTTAGGTGCCTTTCAACCTCAACCTTTGTTACTCAGTCAGGTCTATTAGTTAATATTAATTCCAAAAAGGCCTTTCAACTAGTCGGTTCCTGCACCAGTTGGGAAAGGTAGCTATTTTTAGTTATTGACAAAAACATGTTTCCTTTATGAGAGCCACAGGTTTCAGTTTCCTAATTTATGTCTGGGTAGTTGAAGTTGCCTATAATAATAACCTCATTATGATTAGTTGCCTCATCTATTTGTCTGAGTAGTACATCTTCCATGGGTTCTGTTAAATTTGGGGACCTATAGCGGACCGGAATAGAATTTTATTATTGTTATTACCCCCATGTATAACTACCGATAATGACTCCACATATTCATTTCCTGTATCTGTATCTTCCTGCAGTGTTGGCTTCAGACAGAATTTTATTTAAAGTCATACCCTTCCCCCTTTCCGATTTTTACAGTTAACTGCCCAGTCATAGCTATCATCCAGCCATGTCTCAGTTATTCCCACTATGTCATATTCACATTGTTTCCGTTATTAACTTTTTTCAAGACTGTACAAGTGTACAAGACCCATAGGAGTGCAGGTTTGCATCTACTGTGAAATTCTAGTGGCAGCGAGCAGTCTTTCTCAGTGAATGGTTATTAGCCTTACCTTTACTTACTGGAGGGTAAACGTAGCTGACATGACTGCATGATTAAACAAATACTGACACATTTTTTAAAATTAAAAGAGGAAAAATGTTAAAGTATAAACATACTAGACCTACAATATCTAGCTACAGTTAAAATTTAAATATATACAAGATGGAGTAACTTTTATATAGATTAGATATACAGTTAAAACCAGAAGTTTACATACACTATAAAAAAGACACATATGCATGTTTTTCTCACTATCTGACATGAAAGCAGAATAAACCTTATCCGTCTGAGGTCAATCAGGATTACCAAAATTGTTTATATTTGCCAAATGTCAGAATGATGACAGAGAGATAATTGTTAAGGCATTTTTATTACTTTCTGCAAAGTCAAAAGTTTACATACATTTCATTATTATTTGGTAGCATTGCCCTTAAACTGTATGACTTGGGTCAAGTGTTTTGGATATCCTTCCACAAGCTTCTCACAGTAGTTGGTAGGAATTTTGGTCCATTCCTCCCTCCATAACTGTTGTAACTGAGCCATATTTATAGGTCGTTTTGCTCGCACCTGCCTTTTCGACTTTGGCCAAAAATTTTCAATAGGATTGAGATCAGGGCTTTGTGATGGCCACTCCTAAACATTGACTTGGTTACCCTTTAACCACTTGAAAACCATTTGGCATATATTTGGTCATTGTCCATTTGGAAACCCATTTCTGCCCAAGTTTTAAATTTTCCCTGGCTTTGTCTTGAGAGTTTTTCGTATTGCTCACAGAAGAATCTAGAACCCCCCCAAAAATAAAGCTACAAAATTTTTTTAAATTTTCAAAAAAAACTCCCTGATAAAAAAAAATTTTGTGCAAAAAACCCTTCCCCTATACGGTCAAATACCAACGTATAGAAAACACCTAAGCAGAACCTGATAAAAGAGCTAAGATAAATTGCAGCATCAAAAGCACATTATCAAACTAGGGCCCATATATGGCCAAAAAATGCTGTAATCACGGCCCGCAGATACACTGATATATATAACGCGTTGCGAGAAGGTGTAGTCTTTTTGTATCACCCAAACGGCTACCAGTATTCATCACCCCCTTTATTTGTGGTTTAAGTTTTTTTTTGGGTCTCCTGATAAACCCATTTTCTTTTTTTTGGGGGGGGAAAACGCGTCAGGACTAGTGGGGTATTATGCACTACGTCCGGGTCGATGGGCCATATCGTCAATTTCAAGAGATTTCCAAAGCGATAAAAATTACGCCGTGCCATTAAAGTCGGGGGAGAGGAAAACACCTCATTTTTACACCCAAACAGGCGGGAGAAGCTGGTTTTAACATCCACAACAGTAAACGGGTTGCAATTCTTAGGAACACAATTGGGTTTATAAAATACAGAAAAAACCCAAAACCATTCCAATCCCTGTCTTGTACCACAGCTGACCCTTAACCCCTTACAGCCGGACCCAATTTTGGCCCTTGACAGAGCCCCATTTTTAAAAATCTGTAAAGTGTCCTTTATGTGAGAAAAACCCCTTTTTGACTTTAACCCTATCCTGTGATTCGGGGAACTGTTTTCCTGGGCAATTGTGCTTTAAAGATAGTAAGAAATTTTGGTCAAAAAAATTTGTTTATTTGTGAAAAAATATCAAAAATCAGAAAAATTTAAAATTACCAATTTTTTTAAAACTTAAAAAAATTGTAATGTAAGACAGATAGTTATTCCTCAAAATATTTATAACAGCATCACCCTATGTCTGTGTTTTTGGCATAATTTTTTTAAATGTCTTTTTTTTTTTTTCGAAAATTGGGGGGGCTTAGAAATTTAGAGTATTTTCATTTTTTAAACAAAATTTGAAATATAAATTTTTTAGGACCATCCATTCTAACGTACTTTGATTACCGTATTTTAGATACCTCCAAAAATACCCATTAAAAAAACTACACCCCTTAAGTATTCAAAACCGCTTTGGGAAGTTTATTAAACCCTTTGGTGTTTCACGGGAAATTAAAGCAAAGGGGAATGAAATTTAAAAAATTTAATTTTTGTGCGACTTTAAATTTTTTTACATTGCCCACAAGAACGGTAAATGATCGGGGAAAATTTAACAACTTAATATTGATTCCCCAGATTCGCCGTTTTCAGGATTTATCCCATATGTGGCCCAGTGCATTATTTGGCTCAACCACAAGCCCCAGAATAGGGGAGCACCTACTGGGTCTGGGGTCTCATTTTATTACCATTTTTATTTAGGGGGCCAATTTCAGGTTTGCGGACACCTAAGGGGCTAAAACGTAATAAAATCCCCTAAAAATACCCCATATTGGAAAAATACAAACCCCCCTTTAAGGAATATATCCGGGGTGTGAATACGACCCCCCACAGGGTTTTCACAAAATTTTTTTGCGTTAGGCTGTGAAAAAGGGAAAAAATTTTTTTTTTTCCAATAACTCAATTTTTTGCTGAAAAGATTAATTTTTTAAAAAGGGATTTGTAAAAAAGCACCCAAAAACCTTTTTACGCAATTTTTTTCCAAGTTCGGGAATACCCTACATGTGGTGTAAATTGCTGTTTGGGCCCCATGGGAGGGGGGTATAAAAGGGGGTTGCTATTTGGCTTTTGGAACCAGATTTTGTGGGGCCCCTGTGCATTTACAAAACCCCCAAAGTACCAGAACAGGTGAAACCTTCCCAAATCACCCCATTTTGGATTCAGCACGCCTCATAGATCCAATTTGGGGGGTATTGTACATTTTGGGTGCACGGTTTCCAAAAATTTTTTTTTTTTGATTGGGCTATGAAAAAAGGGGGGGGAAAAAAGCAATTCCGTCATTTTTTTTTTGGGTTCAATTTTTTCGCGTTTGGTGCATTTTAAATGAAAAGGATTTCTTTACTAGGGGTCGGTACAAATTTCAATGATATAGATTTTATATATTTTTTTTTTTTTTTTATTACTTTTACACAATAGAAATAGGTCTATAAAAAATTGGTTTTATGTTGTCCTGTTCTGATAGCCTAACGTTTTTTAGTTTTCTTTATGGAGCGTTTATGGGGTTTGTTTTGGGGATGATTGACTTTTATTATACCATTATGGGGGGGGGATAGCTGCTTTTACCTTTTTTTTTAAGGTTTTTGTGGGGCATTTTGAACAAATACAGCAACCGGGGTACTGTTTTTAATTTTTTTTTTTTTTAACTGGACCGTGCAGTAAAATGAAATACATTTACTCAGAGGTCGTACATTAAGCAAACCCAATTTGAATTTTTTTATTTTTTCTGCTTTTCACAATAAAAAAACCCCTTTTTTTTCAAAAAGGGAAAACCCCGTTTTTGCATCGCCCTATCTGGACCATAACTTTTTTTTTTTTCTGTGTAGGGCGTGGTAGGGGGTTTTTTTTTTGCGGGAAAGTTGACGTTTTTATTGGGACATTTTTGGGGGAAAAACTGTTTGATCAGTTTAAAACCCTTTTTTTGGAAGGCAGGGGGAAGAAAAACTGCAATCCTAGTGTTTTATATTTTTATTTTTTAAAAAGGCTCCCGTGCGTAAAACCCTGACCAGTTACCTTTTCTCTCTGGGGCATACGAAACATGCGTACCCTATTTTTAAAAAGTTTTTTTAAAAATTTGAAGCATTTAAAAAAAAAAAAAAGTGTTTTTTTTGGTTAAATAAAATTTATCATCGCTGGCTTCCCCGAAGGGCCCAAATTTTTTTTTTTCCATTACGAGCTGGTAAGGACTTTTTTTTTTCGGGGTAACTGAAGTTTTAATTGGTAAACTTGGCATTTATTGAGTTTTTGATCGCTTTTTTATTCCATTTTATGTGTGAGGATGTACAAAAATCGCAATTTTGTACTGTTTTTTGTTTTTTTACGGTGTTAGTAGGATTAATTAACAGACAGTTTATAGGGTGGGTCTTTAGCACGCGGCGATACCAAAAATTGGGTTAGTTTTTATTTTTGATCTTTTTTGGGGCGATTGGCGTTTGAAAGGGGGGGAAAAAGGGGGGGTTTTTTTTCCTATTTTTTTTTTTTTTTTTGTGTTTGTGTTTTTCTTTTTTTCACTTTTGACATTTTTTTTCACTTTTTTTCACTTTTTTTTTTACTTTTTCTTTTAACGCATCATCAAAATTCGTTAGAAGGCAGGCCAGTGCACAGTATTGTACTGTGTATGGGCGCCCTGAAAAAATACTGTCACCATGCCCCCAATGATTGGGGGCATGGGATCCACAGAAAGACCCCCGGGGAAGTGACGTTCATTTCCCGGACCATCAGGTAGGAGATCGCTGCTGAACTGCATTCGGCAGCCGCCGGGAAAAGGGCAGGCAGGAGAACTCACTCCTCCTGCCTGCGGTTTTATTTTTTGGACCATGACAGGCTGCGGTAATGAAGCGGTAATCACCCGCGGTGCAGCGGGGGAGCGTGGCCCGGCCTGGCTGGAGGAGCAGGTACGGGGCGTGCTGGAGGGGGCACCAGGCTCCACTTCCGTTCCCTTCAGTGCTGGCTCTGGGCCTGTGGTTCAGGCGAGGCGCCGGACTCGACCTCCGGAACGCCTGAGCCCTGAGACTACCCCCAAGGCCCGTGTCCGCCGCCGGAGCCCCTCTCGGGACCCTCCAGGCCGGACTGTGCGTTCCTCTGGCCGTTCGCGTGCGGTCCGGTCTGGGAGGAATCCACCTAGGCGGGCGGGCCCAGCGGAACATGACGGGCACTGCCCAAGCTCTGCGGTGGCGTCGGTTGCGGCTCCAGCGTCGTGGGATCCCGTGGCGGCGGCGGGTGCCCCTGGCGATGTACCGGTCGGGGGGCCCGCCAGAGGACAACGACGAAGCCCGGAACCGGACGTGAGACCTTTGTAGAGCAGCGGGCAGTCGAGAGGAGTCGTCAAGGAGTGGTGGACGGCAGGTCTGAGTGGGCTGATGCCAGATCAGCGAGTAGGGGACCCACTGGGGGGTCCTCCATCGAGGGATTCCGCGGGCAGCGTGCGGTCGGAGGTGCATCTGGTCCAGGATCGGCGACAATCGGTGGATGAGAGGTTTGGCAGTCGTGGCGTCAGCCAGGAGCAGAGACAAGGACTTCAGGGATCGGTCGGAGCGGCTGGCGGGATCACAGCTCCCGTGCCTGGTGAGTTTACATCTATGTGTGTGTTGTCACCATGGGACAGGCGTCGCAGGGGTTCGCGGCGGGTTTAGGGCCGATGGGCGGCGGGGTCTCGGCGTTACAGGAATTGGCAGGAAGTCTGCGAGAATTTTTGTCACGCTTTCCGAGTTTGCACGGGTCGGAGGGGCAGGCGTCGCCGATTGTGGCGTGGGGCCAGGCGTTGAACTCCTCGGCGGGTACAGTTGTCCCGCCAATGGGAATGGGGGATTTGGGTAGGTCAGTAGCTGGGGGGACTGGGGTAACGGTGTCGGTTCAAACCGAGCAGGATACTGCAGATACGGTGCGTCTCGACGACAGAGCAAAGGGGGAGGTATATGTCTGCTTTGAGGGCCCATTAGGCGCTCATTTGAAAAAGGAGGTGAAAGAAAAGATTTGTAACGACGAGTATGTCTAAATATTTTCTTTGCTTCCGTTAAAAATTCAATTTAGCAAAAGGCAAACGAGATGAGAGCAAGAAGGAGGAGGAGGAGAAAGCGAGATGGCGCTGATTCCCCAACATTTCAGAATTGGCTGCGGGGTGTTTCCATTCTGGCGAGTGTCGTGGGGGAGAAAGCCCCATAAAATTGTTCAGCTCTGTTTTGTTATCTAGATGTGATAGGGGAGGCGCAGAGAGTTTACGGGGGGCAAGCATGGCTCCGCTATGACGAACAGTTTCGTCAGTGGAAGGTGGTTAGGCCATCAATAAGATGGGACCAAAAGGACATAGGGTTATGGTTAAGGGTTATGGCTCCTACTCGGTATGGCCAGCCCTTTTAGGGCGGACCTGGAGGTTCTGGACAGCAGGGGGGCTCTGGGTCATTTGGAAGTGGATCCCAGGCGGGATTCAAAGCCGGGGTCTGCTGGCAATTTAACGAGAACCAATGTAGGTTCGGGACGAGCTGTAGTTTCAAAACACGTTTGCTCCGGCGTGCAGCGCTTTCCTCCCATGGCGCATCCAGGGGTTTTCGAAAAGGAAAAGGGTAGAGGTTGGTCCTCCCCCAAGGGGGTGGGCTCCGGTGAGTATCCTCGCGATGGAGCCGTACCTAAATAGGTACCCAGACCGGAAGGCGGCGCAACTGCTTTACTGTGGATTCCGCGAGGGTTTTCGTATCCCATCGCCGGCACATGAGATCCCCTTTACGTTAAAAAATCTGCGGTCGGCATTGCTGCACCCCGAGGTGGTAGCAGATAAGTTGAAAAAGGAAGTTTCATTGGGCAGGATGGCGGGTCCGTTCGGTTCACGGCCGATTAAAGATTTGTGGGTGTCTCCTCTTGGAGTGGTTCCTAAAAAGGAACCCAATAAATTTTGGTTAATCCATCATTTGTCTTTTCCGAAAGGATTTTCGGTTAATGATGGGATTGACCCGGAATTATGCTCCGTGGTATACACCTTGTTCGACGTGGCGCTTCGTTGGGTTAGACGTTACGGTCGCGGGGCACTGTTGGCCAAGACGGATATTGAATCCGCGTTTCGGTTGTTGCCGGTGCACCCAGAGAGTGCTCGGCTATTGGGGTGTTATTGGGATGGGTCGTTTCTTATAGATCGGTGTTTACCGATGGGGTGTTCTATATCATGCTTCTACTTTGAAGCTTTTAGCTCTTTTTTAGAATGGGTGGTACGCGATGTGTCGGGGTTATCATCAGTTATCCATTATTTAGACGATTTTCTTTGTATTGGCCCAGCGGACTCAGAGATTTGCGGGTCGCTGTTGGCATCCATACAATGGGTAGCAGGACATTTCGGTGTTCCATTGGTCCCGGAAAAAACGGAGGGTCCCACCACGTCCATCAATTTCTTGGGGATACGGATTGACTCTGTTAGCATGGAGTGTCGTTTGCCAGAAGATAAATTGGTGGATATGAGGCAAGAAATTGGGAGGATGCTGACTTGTAAGAAAGTGACACTTAGGGAATTACAATCATTGTTGAGCAAGCTGAACTTTGCTTGCCGCATCATCCCAATGGGGAGGGTGTTCTCGCGACGCTTGGCAGGGGCGACGGCGGGTATTCGGGCGCCACATCATTTTATCCGATTGACGACAGGTTTGAGAGAGGATTTACGTGTATGGCAGTCTTTTTTGGGTCAGTACAACGGGCGATCCATCATCCTGGATAGGGCTCTGAACAATGCAGACATAGAGGTTTTCACGGAGCGGCAGGGTTTGTCGGGTTCGGTGCCTTTGCCCGGGGGAATGGTGTGCAGGGCGATGGCCTAAGACATGGTTTGAGGCTGGTTTAGTGAAGAATTTAGCCCTTCTTGAATTGTTCCCGATTGTCTTGGCGGTGGACTTATGTGGTGACCGGTTCAGGAATAAAAATGTGCGCTTTCACTGTGATAACTTAGGCATTGTACAGGCCATTAATTCCCTGTCCACTTCATCTCCCCCGGTGCTTTGTTTATTGCGGCGATTGTGTTACGGTTCTGGGGCTTAAAAAAAACCCCATGGGGTGGTGGCAGAGCATGTCCCGGGGAATAAAAAACAACTTGGCTGATTCTCTGTCTCGTTTGCAGTTGGAGCGTTTTCCGGGAGCTGGCACCGGAGGCCGGTGGCAGTGGGATTGTAGTGCCCTCAGGAATTATGGGCATTGGTTTTGACACCGCGAATCGCTTTTCAGGGATCGTTACCAAGGAAAGTGGGACGCATATTCTGCATATTGGGCCCTTTGGTAGCGATGGGGGGAAGGTGTAGGGATGCTAACTACGGACGGGGAAAGAACGGCAGCATTGTTTATTCTCATTGGGCATGTAGTCAGTGAAGGTTGGTCGGTCTCAAAAATTACGAGATTTATGTCAGCCTTGGCATTTGGTTTAAAGCAAAGGGGGGCTAGAGGATGTGACTAAGGCTTTTTGTGTGTTGGCAGGGCTCTGAAGGGCTTGAGGCGTTCGCATGGTAGCATTAATCGACTCCCCAGTCAATGTTATAATCCTTTAGAATCCAGGGTCATAAGCTGCCGGGGGGTTTGTTCTCGTTATTCGAAGTTGGTCTTTCTGGTGAGCTTTTGCTTGCCATTTTTTGAGCCCTAGGCGCAACAATTGAACTGGTGTTGTATCTCCAAGTAGGGACTAGCAGGGGTTACAATGGGAGGGATGTGCAGCGGGCCGGCAGGAGGGTTACTCTTTGTATCATATTAAGCGCTCGGTTTACACTCCAACAAGACGCTCAAGAAGCAGCGACTTATGGGGTAAATGGTTACTGACGCCACACAGGGGCTTTTAGGTGGGGTCCCATATGTCCCGGGTTAAGTGCTTTGAAGATTATCGGGCCAGGGCTGGGGGTCACCTGGTCCCCCCTACTCGGTCCATGCAGATGGAAGGTACCTGCTCGTTTCAGTTTACAGCGGTATTTAGGCGCTGTTTTAGGGAGCTGGGTTTAATCTGTGTAGTTTGTCACCGATTCATTCTGGATTGGAAGCGGCAACAGAAGCGGCAGGTGGGGTTTGGGACGCTGAGCGGTTTCGAAAAATAGGCAGATGGGACTCGACCGATATAAATTGTATATCTGCCCGCATTTGGTCAAGTACCAATAACAATGTGGGAGTAAAAAAGTGGGGGGGGGCGGTTAGGGCTAGTTTCTTGGGATTGCATGTTATCTTCCCTGTTTATCCACCCACCCTCCTTTTTCCCTCTCATTACAGGGCAAGTCGGTTTAATATGGATTTTCAGCACTCGCAAAATCCATCAATAAGGGACAGCTAAACTATAGAGGGAGTATAGTCACAAGTTACGTGCGGCACTGGACGAGCCGTAGTGGCAGACCCAGCTGGTATTCCGGAAAGCCAGGGCCTATGGTTTCGAGATGGATTGGGAAGAGGGTGACTTTTATGGTGGTTCAAGTTAGTTCCTGATGATTTTCAGAGTATTTCCGTGTTCCTTTGGATCAATGCTCCGATATCTATGTATTTCGAATGATTGGGGGGAAAGACTTAAAGGGTTACGCCCCAATACAATCAGGGAACTGTATAGGGACATTCGATTTTGAGATTTTTTGCGATTTATGGTCGGCTCTAAACCCCGCGGATGGTATATTTGGTCCATATAGTGCCTAGATTGGCGTGGAGGCATGCTGATTCCTTGCAGGGATTAAATAGGGCTAGGCTCAAGTTGAATAAGCGGTTGCAACATTTTTAGTCAGGAATGGGGGTTTCGTGTGGTAAGGCATTAGAATAAGGGAATAGAACCGGTGTTGGCGTAGTCCTGTGCGTAGTGATGGGTTCGCACTGAACGCGGTTTATGGTGTGTATGATCTGTGGTCACTAAGACATTCGCGGAGGGGTCTGGAGATGGCTTTGTGTGCTGTTAGGGTTGGGCGTCGCGACTCGTAATGGTTCACGAGCGCTAGCTGTGGAGGGTTGGAGTCCTTGGGCGTGGAAATTAGCGGGGAAAGTCATGCTCTTGCTTGGCTCAGGTATTTGTCATGGTTGGACCGGTCTGGCGAAGCTTGGGGCTCCACCAGGGCCGGTGTCCTTCGGAGCAGTTTGACGGAATGGTTAGGCCCCTGAGGTGGCTTTTGGTTGGCCCCTGAAGCCGGGGGTTACTGTCAGGTGGGTCAAAACTTGGAAAAAGAGGAATTTTGGTGTGCCCTGAAGCCGGGGGTGACGGCTGGGGACAAACAAACTGCGGAAAAAAGAGGCTTGTTTTCTTCGTCGCCAGACCACACGGGTTGATTGGATCATCGTTTTGCTCCAAGACCTCAGCCCCAAGTGGCGGGAGTTTCTTTTAGTGTTTGGAAAGTGTTTGGGTGTATTGGATTAGTGCAAATGGGGGTAGGGGATTGGATACTCATTTGCAGGTTAATCACTTGTTATTTATTTGTTCATTTATTTTGTGTGTTTAATAATATGGCTGCTGTGGCCAAATTCAATCCAATATAGGTGTACTTGTCTTTATTTGAAGGATACGCGGTTGGTAATGGGGTATTGTGTACTACAAGCATAAAGGTCTAGGCGTTGCTCAGGTCAAGGACGGGCCCCGGACTTGGGGCGCAGCCCTAAGGGGAGGCTCCCACATGACCCGGCGCGCCGTCCGGAGTGTGGGATGAGTTGGCGGAGTTCGGCGCGCGGCCGCTCAGGAAGGAGGGGCCGGCATATAAGGCCTGGTCCCCGAGCGGCGCGGGCTCAGTCATATAGCGTGTCAGAAGCCGTGAACAGTCCGACACCCAGCCCTCACACCCTTCAAAACAAGTGGGTGGTTTAATGTAATGGCGTGGGGGATTTTGGGTGGGTGCGGCAGTTTTGTGGATTAACGGGTTTTGAAGGCATCCATGTGGTTGAAGTGGCGCTGATTGTCACATAAGCGGCAGCGGGGGTTGGGGTCCTTGGGTCAGTGGAATTACCGGGGCAGTTCAGGCTCGGCTTGGCTCCCAGTTTTGCTTGATTGGACCGGTCCTGGCTCTGAAGGTTGGGTCTTCCACATCCACAGGGCGGTGTCCTTGTGAGGGAAGCCAGGTGAAGGAAATGGATTAGCGGCCTGAGGTTGCTTGTGGTGCCCCTAAGCCGGGGTGACGGCTTCTGTGGGATCGAAAACTTGCGGAAAAAAGAGGATTTTGGTGCCCTGAAGCCGGGGGTGACGGCTGGGGGCAAACACTGTGGAGAAAAAGAGGAAGTTTTCTTTCTCGCCAGACCCTGTTGATTGGAATCATCGTTTGCTCCAAGGACCCTCAGCCCCAAGTGTCGGAAAGTAGTTGGGGTGTAATTGGATTAGTCAAATGGGGGTTTGGGGAAGGTTACTTCATTTGCAGTTAATCCAGTTTGTTATTCCATTTGTTATTTATTTCGTGGTTTAAATAAAATGCTGCTGTGGCCCAAATTATCCAATTAGGTACTCTTTGTCTTATTTGGAGGATACGGTGGAAATGGGGTCATTGACTAAAGCAGAAAAGGGTAGGCCGTTGCTCAGGGTACATGGCCACAGCATGAGCCAAACCTGCATGACCCCACAGATTAAAAAGTGCCGGAAAAAGGAGTCTTTCAACCATCCATTTTAGTGAACTGGACAATTGACATACCTGTCCTGGGTAACCTACATCTGTTCAAGTCTATCCCTGTACATCCCTTGTACAATTCATAGGAATATTTGTATCAGTCCTATTTCGTACAAGCCAGTTTTATTAGTATTAATTTCTAGAAAACACATTTTTAAAATAGGATGGAATCCCACGCACGTCTTTGTTTCTCTTTTTTTAAATGTATTAAATGTGTTTGTCTCACTACCACAAAAAGGGATTGCTACTATGTTAAAGATCTTGCAAAAACAGCATTTTGCAATATGTGTCCATTACATAGTCCTACCTATTCCCTGTTCGACAGCACCATCACCTTGCGCCACTCTTGACAATATTATGTGTAAGAACAATGTCTGTTAGAAACCACATTTTTTACAATAGACTCGTATTATAGCTGCATTTCACAGCAACATGCCCCCAAAAATTCAAAACATGACCCTTGAGCAACTTTTTGACAATTAGGATGAAACAATTGTCTGTTAGAAACAACATTTTTTTTTATAATAGGACATGTAGTATTGCTGCATCGTTCAAAGCAGCATGACCCAAATAATTAAAAAAAGACTTCTCATCCACTGTTAAAAATTTTGAGGGAGAAATCCACCTAGAAGGCACATTTCTGTTCCAAAGGACCATATTATAGCTGTAACCTCAAGCACCAATGACCCCCAAAAATTATAAAATGACTCTCAGCACTGTTAAAAATTGTGAGGGAGAAAATGCCACTCAGAAGCACACATTTCTGTTCAAGGACCATGATTCTAGCGAATTCCCGTGGCGCGCGTGAGGTCCTGGTGAAGAACCGTAAGACGAAAATTAACAGTGTTCTTTCTTCAGTCCCCATGTATATACAACTGCCTAGTAGGACTAGGAATTGAAGTGTTTAAAACAATCGTATCATACAAGTGCACTATCTGCGCCTAACTGAGTTTCCAAACGAGTGCAATAAAACTATTCATAAGTTACACTGGAAGAGAATTTGCTTTTTTGCAGCAATGACAAATGAGAACAGTTGCTTGAATATTTTCAGAATTGTCGACAACGTGGCTCTTAGAAAAACACTAGGGCCGCATCACGTACAATACAGGCTATTTAAAAGTTATACAGATAGCAAACGGTGGTTTTTGCACCAATGAAATACACCAACAGTAAACTACAAAATTTTCTTGTATTCAAATTTATGCACAAGGTGGCTTATGAACAAAACTACTGGGTGGGCCGACAACAAAGTAAAAAAAAACCTATTTGAATTGTATAACGGATAATAAAAGGTTGTATTTGCACTATATGAAATACACCCAGCCGTTGTGACTAGAAAAGTTCTGTATCCTATTGTAAGCACAAAGTGGGTCTTTTGAACAAAACTGGCCTGCGCCAAAGTGAAAAACACGTATTAAATTGTGTTACTGATAATAATAGGTGGTTTTTTGCACCTATGAAATACAACACCAATAACTTAGCAAATTTCTGTATGGTATATAAGTACAGAAGATGGGTCTAGTTCAACAAAATGGCCTGCGCCAAAGTGAATCAAAACCTAACTTAAATTGTGTACGTATATAAAACATGGTTTTTGCACCTATTAAATACACTTGCGGTGACTAGAAAATTCTGTATCCTATTGGAAGTACAAATGGGTCTTTTGAACAAAACTGAGCTGCGCTAAAAGTGAAAAAACACTAATTTAAATTGTGTACTAGATAATGAATAGGTGGTTTTTTTGTTTGCAAATGAAAATACAAACAAATTACTAGCAAAATTTCTGTATGGTAATATCTTTACAACTGGGTATTTTTAACAAAAATGGCCTGCGCCACAGTGAACAAAACCTAATTAAATTGTGTATGGATAATAAAACGAGGTTTTTTTATGCACCTATAAATACATCCTGCGGTGACTAGAAAAGTTCTGTTTCCTATTGTAATTACAAAGTTTGTCTTTGAACAAAACTGACTGCGCCAAAGGAAAAAAAACCTAATTAAATAATGTACAGATAATTAAAAGGTGAGTTTTGCACCTATCAAATACACCTGCCAGTTTACTAGAAAAGAACTGAATCCTATTATAAGTACAGCTGCACAAAAATACTAGGTAAAATTTCACCAAAAACTGGCCGAAAACTGTGTTAATAAAAAGAACAATTCATCCAATTCAAGGGTCAAGCAGTCAGGACTGCACTATATATATATATAGATTGAGTGACAAGGCCTACCGATAGTGGGTCGCCCCTTTCGGGCGGGAGCCCCCCCTTAAATAGGTTCAGCATAGTGAGCTAATCTAAGCTATCTTCATAGTAAATTGTGGAATTTTTTTTTCTTTTCCTTCTTGCAACAGCTATTATATATATCAGCGTACTCTGCAGAACCGTGAGTTACAGACATTTATTAGGCCATAACTGGCCATACGTTTTTGATACATGTGCTTTTAGATGCTGCATATATTAATCTTGTGCTTTTTTTATCTAGTTACTGTACTCTAGTGTTTCCTATACTTTGGTATTTGACCGTATAGGAAGGTTTAATTGTGCACAATTTTTGTTTTGTATAGGGGAGTTTTTAATGTATATAATAAATGTTGTAGTTTTATTTTTTGGGGGGTTTCAAGATTCTTCTGTGAGCTGTATGTTTGGATCCCAGACCTAGTACTTATTTTCTGTGAGACTGTTGCTTCAGTAATGCCACAGTAATCTTTCTTCAGATGCCATCTATTTTGTGAAGTGCCTCAGTCCCTCCTGCATCAAAACAACCCCCACAACATGTCACGCTAACCCCCGTGTTTCACATGGGATGGTGTTCTTTAGCTCCAAGCTTCTCGCTATTTCCTTCCAAACATAACGATGGTCCATATATTTCCATTTTATGTTTCATCAGACCACAGGACATGTCCCTCCAAGAAAATGTAGGTCTTGCTCCTGTGTGATATTACAGACATTAGTTTCTTCTGAGTACTGCTTCTTCCCTCTGGAGTGTGCCTTTCAGTCCATGTTTTTGATACACTACTCGTTTCTTCAACTGTGGATAATGAACAACAAATCCTTACCAGCTTCCAGCAGAATCTTACACAAGTCTTTTGCATTTGTTACTTGGGTTTGATATGAACATACCAGACCAAAGCAGACCAAAGCACGTTCATCGTACTCTGAACACAAACCCGTCTTCTTCCGTGAAGTCAGTATGATGACTGAACATTTCCATCTTGTTTTGAACTTGCATATAAGTTGTTTGTACCGATGAAAGAGGCATCTTTCATGTATCTGGAAACTGCATTGCACCAAGATGAACCAGACTTGTTCAAGTCACAATTCTCTTCAATTATATCTTGGCTGATTTCCATAGACTTTCCCATGATGTTTGTTTGTTTCTGGTGTGTATTAACCCCTTACCGACATAGGACCTATGGACACGTCCTGATGCCGGTAAGCAGCTTTGAAGCTACACAGCTGCTGGGTGTTAGCGCCGCCACGCCCCCCGGTACTGTTTTAAGAAAACCCCTTAGGACGAACGTGGCAAAGATGGCCGAGGTAATTAGAATCAATTGAAAAACGTGCAGCGCCACACATTCCTCACTGTATCGGTAACACTCAGCAGCGTGAAATCGCTGAGACCGATTACCTGACGTGCATGCTGATGTGGCCATCTCGTGTCCTTGTGAATGTTTCCAATGCTGCCTTGTTTTGCATTGTATGGCAATGCCACTTAGGCTTGAATAAAAATGCGTGTGCCCTCCTAGTGGTTGAAGCACCCTAGAGAGACTTCAAAGTAAAAAGAAAAAGTTTTAAGGTGTAGAAAAAGAATAAAAAAAAAGTATTAAAAGTTCAAATCACCCCATTTCGGCCATTTTACAAAATAAAAAAAATAAAATAATAAATAAAGATTACACATTAATTGGGTATCGCCCATGCGCGTTCCGAAAAAGTCCGATCTATTTAACCCCTTACCGACGTTTGCTGTATGAGTACGTCAAACGCCGTAAGCTTGAAACGGGATCGCTGCGCGATCCCGCTCAACAGGCCGCCATGTGTTAGCGGCTAATTGGCAGCTAACACCTGGCGTTTTCAGCACAGGCGGGCGGCGTCGCCCGCCGCGCTGTTTTACCCCATCAGGACGCCGTGGCAAAGATGGCTTCAGGTGTCTGAATGACAGAAAGCGGTGGGCGTGCACGTTTTTCTCAGCCCGATTGGGACATCAGCGGCGAAAACGCTGAGTCCCGACGGGCTAACAGGCAGCGCAGAGCCTGTGAAGGCCTGATCGCTGTCATGTTCCCGGGTTTGCCCCCCACTTCCGTCCGCAGACAGAAGTGGGGAAACCCCATCTTTTTACACCCAATCATTGGCCAAAGCAAGCATTAGGGGAATTTAAAATCGCGCCCCCTAGTGGTCAAACACCATAGGGGGACTAAATGTTAAAGTAAAAAAAATAAATAACTTTTTAAAATACAAAAAAAAAAAAGTATTAAAAGTTCAAATCACCCCCCTTTTCCACATTTTACAAATAAAAACAATAAAAAAATAAAAAATTACACATATTTGGTACCCCCCCCAAAAAACCCAAAAAAAAAAAAATAAAATTTATCCTGTAGCTGAAAAACCGTAAAGAAAAAAAATTCCAAAAGCCCAAAAATTTCGTTTTTTTTGGGCATTTCACGTCCATAAAAAGGGGAAAAAAAAGTAATCTAAAAAGTCGCATCCATTTCAAATTCTTGCATTAAAAAGTACACCTGCCCCCAAAAAATTCCCCTCAGTTTCTTTCCCTAGGGGTTAGTACAAAAAAAATTATTGGTCGCACAAAATGGCGCCGAGCGCAAATTTCAAGAATAGAAA
This sequence comes from Phyllomedusa bahiana, assembly GCA_025379985.1. Classification (NCBI taxonomy): domain Eukaryota; kingdom Metazoa; phylum Chordata; class Amphibia; order Anura; family Hylidae; genus Phyllomedusa; species Phyllomedusa bahiana. Next base: position 9,448 of record JAODAL010011209.1, on the reverse strand, counting down.
ATGTTTGGAATTTTTTTACGGTACCAAAACATTACAGAAACCCTACATGTTTGGTATTGCCGGATGCATATCAACCTGTAGAATAGAGATAACACCTCATGTTTACCAAAGAATAAACTCTGTAAAAACAAGCCTCCCGCAAACATGGCGCAAGTATGTTTTTTTTTTCACATTTTGTGCCCCACTTAAATTTTTTGCCGTTCCCTAGTATATTCTATAGTAAAAATGAATAACACCATTAGAAAGTACAACTTGTCCCGCAAAATAAAAGCCCTCATATATCTATGTAGGTGGAAAAATAAAAAAGTTATGGCTTTCAGAAGGCAAAGAGCCATATTATTATGATAAGGGGTTAAAAAATAACATCATTTATCCTGCACGCTGAACACCATAGAAGAAAAAAAATTCCAAACACCCAAATTGCGTTTTTTTGGTCATTTCACATCCTATAAAAAAAAAGGAATAAAAGTGATCAAAAAGGTCGCATGCATTCCAAACTGCTAGCAATAAAAAGTACACTTTAGCCCACAAACAATGCACCCTCACTCAGATCTGTAGGTGTTAGTACAAAAAGTTATACAAAATGCCGCCACAGCGCAAATTTCAAAAATAAAAAATGTTTGGAATTTTTTTACAGTACTAAAACATGACGAAAACCATACATGTTTGTTATTTTTACTGAAGAATGAACGCCGTAAAAAAAAAAAAAAACTCCCGCAAACATGGCACAAGTACGTTTATTTTCACATTTTGCCACATTTTGAATTTTTTTTGCTGTTCACCAGTATATTCTATGTTAATATGAACAACACCATTAGAAAGTACATCTCGTCCCGCAAAATAAAAGCCCTCATACGTCTATGTAGGTGGAAAAATAAAAAAGTTATGGCTTTCAGAAGGCAAGGAAGAAAAAATGTAAAGCCATATTATTATGACCAACTGTCAGGAAGGGGTTAAGAAATAGCTCCACAGGTGTGTCTCGAATTCACTGTGTCTCTATTTAACTCAGATGTTGCCTATAAACCTATCAGAAGCTTCGAAAGACATGACATAATCATTTGGGCTGTCCCAAATTGTTTAAAGACAATAGTAATCCTAGTGTATGTAAACTTTTGACTTTTCAGAAAGTAATAAAAATGCCTTAAAAGTTTCTCTCTCTCCCATTATTCTGGCATTTGGCAAATATAAATAATTTTGGTAATCCTAATTAACCTCATATGGGTAAGTTTTATTCTAATTTCATGTCAGATAGTGAGAAAAACATGAATATGTGTTTTTTTTTTAGTGTATGTAAACTTCTGGTTTCAACTGTATATCTAATCTATATAAAAGTTACATTTTTATAGATTTTAATTTTATAAATATTATGTTGTGTGCTAGGAATATTCAGCACTGGGTATTTCATGTTTTTATTACATGTAATTTTGAAGCTTCTGCATCTCACTTGAAGTTGATGATGAATTTTCTCTGTTCCAATTATTTTCTATATTTACACAAAATTTTTTGGTAAAATCTTCATAAAAATTTGGAAACCCCTGAATTTACTTATTAAAAAGATTTTTAATATTAGACTAGGGATGAGCGATATTATTGAAAAAAAGTTAAAAATCAGCATGTTTTTTTAAGGCTGATGGGAAAATTTGGGCCAAATCACGTAAAAATTTTAGGTGAAAATTCTTACAGATAATCTATGACAAACTCGCCTTTTTTAGCCGTTTTCCCGCCCATTTTGGGGGGCCACCAATCAAGCTCCAAGGATAGAGGGGGGGGGAAAGGTTTTAACAACTTTCACCACTTTGGGGTTTAAGTTACTCATTGGCTGCAAAAACCCATGTGACCCCCCGTTTTTATCTATGCCCCGGCATTTCCTTTGAGCTCATACTCTGTATATGCCTCTTCCCCTGCAGGACGTGTCTGTCTGCTTTTTTAAAACCCAATAGCTGTTGAAAACAGCTCTGATATTTCCCACTTCAAATACAATACACCACCCCACCTATAGCTTAGAATATTTTTAAAATTTTAAAGAACTCCCCACTTTTTATTTAGTTTAAAGTTTTAAGGAAAAATCTACTGGTGTTGTAGCCGTGGGGCTGCGGGGGGTGGAGGGGGTGGCGGCAGCAGGAGAGGCCCTTTTTAAACGAAGGAGAAATTTTGCCCGCTCAGTGTGTTTTTTGTGATTTTCAATTGAAAAATAATTGTTTTTTTTTAAACCCCTTTTTTGGCCACAAGGGCCTCTGCTAAACAGTTGAAAAATTTTCCCCCGAGTTTTCAGTGTTTTTTAAATTTCCCAAACACCCGCTGTCAAAGGGTTTCCCAAAAAAAAAAGCTTAACCCTTTTCCCAAAAACTTTAAATAGTTTTTTTTAAAATGAAGTCCCCTGCGTCTCAGTTTTGGGGGCAAAGAGCCCCGTTGTAACGAAAATTGGTTTCTAAAAAATTTTTTATAAAATTTCGCTTTTATCCCGTGGGGTGAAAAGGGTGCCATAATTTAAACCATAAATATTTAAATACTCTTTTTGCAGTCCGGTAAACTTTTTTTGGCGGGAAAGAGTTCAGTTGTACGAATATTTTTGTTAAACAAATTTCCTAGTAAATTAAAACCTGATCCCGTGGTGCAAAAAGGGCCCCCATATTAATTTCCCTAAAACTTTTTTAAAACTTTTATTTTTACTCAGTGGGGTCTCAGTTTGGGGGCTAATCGGCATTTGTACGATAGTTTGTTGAAAAAATATCAATTCCTATTCCCACTGGGCGGTTTTTAAAACCCTGGGGGCGAAAAAAGAACACTGTTGATTTTGGTTTTTAAAAGGTTTTTCCCCCCCAACGCATTTTTAAAAGATATTTGAAAGAAACAATTCTGTTTTTAAACCTAGTTGGCTTTTTAAAAAAATTAGAGAAAATTTAAGAATAGCTGTGTTTTCCCCCCCCCGTCTTTCAATAAGAAAAACCGCCCAAAACTTTTTCCAAAAACCCTTTTCAAAAATTTTTATCTTTCTGAACAGGGAAAGAAAACTGCAGGTGGAAAGGGCGAGCAAAGGGGTTTAAAAGGACAGGGAGGTAGAGGTACAGAAAAGGGTGCTCCTTCCCGGGCCCTGGCGACAACACCAACCCAGCGGATCTTGGGTTTGGGCAGGACCGTCGGGCCCTGCCCCGGGCTGGGTCTGCACTTTTTAACCCCGGGGGTCAGACGGGTTTTAAAGGTCATGCTGTGGCCCGGGACAGGGGAAAAGTTCTAGGGTCCTTTTCAACTAAAAGGGGGTTTCAAAAAACTCCTTTTTTCCGGAAATTTTTTTAATCTGGGGGTCATGTATATTTAAGGGCCCATGCTGGGGTTTCCAGGACAGCCCATAGTAAATGCCCATTTTTCAACAAAAAATTTTTGGGGTTCCCAAAGACTTCCTTTTTGGGGGCCCATTTTTTTAATCTGTGGGTCAGACGGGTTTTAAAGGGGGTAAATGCGGGGTTCCAGGAGGGGGATAGTCAATGTCCATTTCCCCAACTAAAAATTGAGGTTCAAATAATACTGCCCTTCGGGCATTTTTTAATTTTTGTGGGGTCAGGGCAGGTTTAAGGGACATGCTGGGGTTTTCGGGACAGGGAAAAGGAATAGCCCCTGATTTAATTTTTCCGTGACTCTTTTTTGCCTAATTGTCTTGCCTAAGATGAAGAAACCGTATCCATTTTTACTTTTTTAAAAATTTTTAATTTTTCCAGCTAATCACCCAATTTTTGGGTTTGTAAAATTTAAAGGGGGTTGGTTTCCTCTCCCTTAATTTTAATGGCCCACCCGGCAAATAATCTGTTTTTCGACTACCCCGGATATCTTCATGATAATTGACAAATATCGACAATCGACACGATAACGTTTAAGTTGACAAAAAACGCTAAACCACAAATTAAATGACATAAAAAAGAGATTGAGAATTTCCGTAAAATTTTTTAATTAAATTTTGCCCTTTTTCCCCAAAAAAATTCCCAATATAAAGGTTTAAAGTCCCCACCCTAATTAAATTAAATAAAAATTTTTTAAACTATTTTTTAGGTTTGGGAATTTTTATATTAAATTCATTTTATTTCATGTACCATCCCAGTTTTTTCCTCTCATACCCAAAATTTTGTTTCCCCAAACTGTTTTAAGACATTTTTTCTCCCCCCAAAATTAGCCACTCCAAAACTAGAATAAGTAAACCTTCAGGGCACAAAAAACAAAAGGCAAATTTTGGGGTCAAAGCCTTTTAATTGATAATCAAATTAAACCCAGGAATCTTTTAAGGTAAATACAATGCAGGAAAGTTTAAATTTTCTTATCCCCGGGTCTCACAAAAGAAAGGGTACAACCGCCCCCCCAACTTTTTTGTAAATATTGTTTAAATTTTTTCCCAGGGGACAATCTGAAGATATAAAAACTTTGATATCCATTCTGTAGGCTGACACTTTACATTAAAAACCGTGTAAACTTGGGGGTCCCGGGTCATAGAAAACTAAACCCCTGGCCATAAATGCTAAACTGGGGGCAAAAAAATTGAGTACACCCCAAAGGGGAAAATGGGAAAAATTTGTCCCCCAAAGGGCAAAATGTTGATCGGGCTTTACGCCTGTTTTTTTAGGCGAAATACTGGGGCCCCCCGGGCCCCCCGAATTTCCCTGTCGGATTCCCCCCCGGCGGGATTGGTGAAAGGCGCAGCGTTGGGCCCACTTTTCAAGCTGCCCCCCCGCATAAAAGGGGGCGGGCAGGGGGGGCCCGGGGTTTTGGGTGGGGGGTTTTAGGCTTTTTCCCGGGGGGCGGGACGCGGGCGCGCTCCCAAAACTTCCGAGGCTTTTGAAACATGGCGGGGCCCGGCAAAGGGGAGGCCAGGGGCGGGCCGCTCTCAGCTCCGACAAAACGGGCCCCCTGGTTTTTTTTTTGTCAAAAATGCCCCGGCAGAGGCTTAGTGAAGAAAGGACGGAACATGCGAGGAAACATAAAAAGATCGCTAAAACAAATCCGGGCGCCCCCGCCCGTGCAGAAAAAAAGTATGATTCCAAAAAATTTCGAAATTTAAAAAAGGGGCGGAAAACATTGTCAAAAAAGAGCGGGAACGTAAAAAAAAAAAACATAATTAAAAAAAAAATCATTTTCCCCTAAACTCTAGAAAGGGGCGCAAAATCAAAAATTTATAAATTTTGGGTAAAATTCCCGGGAAAAAACAGAAAATTCAAATTCTAAAACCTTTTCCCTCTTTTGGGGTCACAAAAACCCCGGCCAATGAGAGAGGGAAGCGTTTAGTGAACCTTTAAAACCTAGGGGGGAAAGGGATTGCCCCAATCAGAATCAAAGGGGGAAAACGGGTTCAAAATAAAAGTAAAAATCCCTTAAAAGAGCTAAATTTTGGTTTAAGTTTTCCCGGGGGGAACTTGGGCAACTAAACCCCAAATAAAAAAGGGAGCGACAGGGGAGCCCCCTTTAAAAAAACCTATGGGGGAAACTATTGCCCAAAACCAAAATGGGGCCCCGAAAAAGCCCCATTCAAATCTTAAGGGGGAAGGAAATTTTTAAAACCAATCAAATCCAGGGGCGGGAAAAATTTCAAAAAACAGAAAAAAAGACAGAAAAGAGCTGTTTTTGGCTGAGCTAGTGGTGTCCTTGGCTCACCCCCAGCCTATCAGAGCGCGGGACTATTCCCCCCCCATTAAAGTCAAAGGGAGAAAAATGGGGGCCCCTTAAATTTTTCCGCCCGCCAGGCGCCTTGCGGAAAGAAGATTAAAAATAAAAAATTTAATTTTTTTTTTTAAAATTTAAAAAAAAAAATCAATAAAAAACCCCAAAACCCTTTTTTAAACAAAAAAGCAGTTAAAAAACCCGAACAACGCGTTTTTTCCGCCGGGACCGGCTACATAGGGAATTTCCAATAAAAGAAAATTTGGGCCGGCAAAAAACAGAATTAAAAATTTTTGTTAAGCAAATTCTCTTTGGGTTCGGCAGAAGCCAGCCAATCAGAATAGGAGCGGAAAAAAGACCCTTTAAATATCCAAAGGAAAAATTTTTGGAAACCCAATCAGAATAGGAGCGCCCGGGGGTGGTCCCAAAATATCCTAGGGAGGATAAAAAACAAATCAGAATTAAGCGAAAAAGTCCAATTATATCCTATGGAAAAAAATTTTGGGCCCAAATTTCATATTCAAAGGGGGGGAAAATTTTCAAAATACCAGTAAAAAGGCAAGAAACGAGCTGTTTTGGGTTGAAGGGGGCGGGGCTCTTTTCCAAACAAAACCCAAAAGCAAGCGCGAGCTATTTACTCATAGATTTTCTAAGGGGAAAAAAGGAAATTCTGAGCGCGCTCTGTTTTTTGGGAAAAAAATTTCGTTGAAACCCCATACAAATTTGACCCTTTTGGCTAACAAAAAATAAAGCAAAAAAACATGATATTATTTTGATTTAATATTTTTTTTTCGTTACCCCCTTTTTATTATTTTAAAAAATTTCTTTTTTTAATATACAAAACGGACAATTCGTATTTGTTAAATTTGGGATTTCGCCATGAACAGTTTTATTTCAAAATTGCATTAGAAAACCCATAGGAGGGGTCGCTGGGGCTTTCCCCTTTTGGGTCCCAAATAAGGGCGCCTCTTTAAAACCTGGGGCCCAATAAACACACGCGCCCCCGGAATTTTTTTTTTTCCCCATAGAACCCCTAGAAAAAAGGAAAACCGCGCCTGAATTTGGCTAAGTTTGGACACCCCCGCCGCCCCTTAAACCCAAAACCCAGCTCTTTATTCTAATTTTACTGTTTTTTTAAAGAACTGTCCCGCTTTGAATATAAAATTTTTAAATTTTTTCCCCCATAGGATAAAATGGGAAAGGGGGTCGCTCCTATTCCGATTGGTCAAATTCTCCTCCAAAAAGGTTAAAATGGGACTTTTGTCGCTCCTTTTTCTAAATTTGCGGGGTTTTTCCCCGACCAAGAGAATAGCTTAAACTTTTTTGAATTACGGGAAATTTTCCCCGGGCCAATTCTCTCTTTTTCAATTCCCAATGTACCCCGGCCCCCCCAAGCGACAAACGCGTTTTTGGGGTTTTTTTTAAACTGCTTTATTTGAAAAGGGAAGGGGGTTTCGGCTCTTTATCATAATGATTTACATTTAAAAAAAATAATTTTTTTTTTTAAATTTAACCTTCATGCCGCACGGCGCAGAGCGCCGAAAATTTCCCAGAGCGCCCATCCTCCCATAAACTAAAATGGGGGAAATATCTCCCCCCCCCCTTTTTCCCCCCTTAAATTTCCCCGGGGATAGCCAAGCCACCGCTACTCGGGCCAATCACTCTTTTCTGTCTTTTTTAACTGTTTTTTTAACTGTCCCCCCTTTTTAAATTTTGATTGGGCCCCAAACTTCTCTATAGGATATAATGGGAACTTTGTCGCTCCTTTTCTGATTGGGTTTAAATACCCTCCATAGGATAAAAGGGGCCCCATTTTGGGTCGCTCCTATTTCTGTTTGGCCCAAAAACTTCCCCCATGGGAAATAAAATGGGTCTTTGTCGTTTCCCAATTCGGGTTTTGGTTTGGCTTCTGCCCGACCAATGAGAAAAGCTTAAAAAATTTAAATTTAACTGTTTTTTCCCGGGCAATTCTCTCTATTGCAATTTTTTTAGGGTAGCGCCGGTCCCCGGCGACAAACGGCGTTTTTTTGGGGGTTTTTTAAACTGCTTTAATTTGTAAAAAAAGGGGTTTTGGGTCTTTATCTGAAAATTTTTTACATTTAAAAAAAAATAATTTTTTTTTTTAATCCCTTAAAGCCGAAACGGCCTGAGCCCCAAATTTTTTTAGAGCTCCCATTTTCCCAAAAGATTTTAAAAAGGGGAAAGAATACCGCGCTCTGATTGGCTGGGAAAAGCCAACCCAAACCGCTAGCTCAGCCAATAAAAGGCTCTTTCTTTTTTTTGTCTTTTTACTTTTATTTTTGAATTTATCCCGTTTGGGGATTCTATTGGCCCAAACTTCTCCCAAAAAACTAGAATGGGTTTTTGTGGGCTCCTTTTTTTGTTTGGGGGAAAATTTTAATTTCCCTCCAAAAGGTTTTTTAAATGGGTTTTTCTGCCCGCTCCAATTCTGTTTTGGCTGACTAGCCGACCCCCGCTAGCTCAGCCAATCACCCTTTTCAGAAATTTTTTAAACAGAAAATTTTTAAACGGTCCCCCCCGGGATTCTGTTTTGGTCAAAATTTCCCCCCAAGGGTTTTAAAAATAATTCACTATGGGTTTCCTATTCCTGTTTGGCCGGTTTTTTGCCAAACCCAATTCAAGAATAGCTTTCTAAATTTTAAAAATTACGGTATTTCCCGGAAATTTTCCAAATATCCAAAATTCTTAAAATTTAGGAAAATATTGGAAAGTGATTTTTTTTTATGTTTTTTTTTATTTTTTTTGGGTTTCGGGCTTTTTTCCCTTTGAGAATGTTGAACCCTTTTATAAAGGCTTTTTTAAATTAAATGCTCTGAAACCGACATCGGGAATTTTTTTTTCCCACCTTTTTCCGGGCCTGTCTCGCATCGGAACTTTTTTTTTCGGCGAAAGGTCCCCCACGGCCCCTAATCCCGGGGCATTTGCCCCCAAATTCCCCCGGGGCCCCCCCCCTGGTCCCCCCCCCCAAACACGGGCCCCAGGCGCAGGGAACTTTTCCCCCGCATGTAGGGAGCGCACCTCCCCCAAGGGCCGAATCTTAGGGCGCAGCGCCGCACTGCGCCTCTTTTCCCCGCATTTGCGCCCCACACACGGCCAGGCGCGGGGGATTTTTCCCCGCATGTAGGACCGCACTATCTCCGGGCCCCGAATAAATACCCGCAGCGCCGCACTGCGCCCTCAGCCCCGGGCATTTGGCCCTAACATTTCGGCGGGGTGCGGGTTGGAAACTTTAAACATAGAAAATTTAAAGGAGCCCCGCCCCCGGCCCCGCCCAAAAAATCAGGGAGCAGATTCCGCCAAAAAAACTGGCGGAAAGGTGCCCCCGCCCCGGGCGAATTCATAAAAAAGTCCCCCCAAAAAGTTTTCCAAAAATTTTGTGCGGCCATCATTGTTTTCCACACTCCCTTTAAATTGTCTTTTTTGGGCTTTAGAGTTTCACTAAACCCTTCACGGGTTGAAAAACTGGAACCCCCTTCCCCCCTTTCCAAAGACGACGTAAACTGGGGCGGGGTTTGGAGGGGTTAAGACCTGCAATCCCCCAATTTCCCATTTGGGGATACCCAACAGATGCCCCCCAATTAATGTTTAGGTTTGGGGAGAAAAATTGTTTGGGCCATTTTCCGGCCCCTTACATTTGAATTTTTCCCTAGAAAGGGAAAGGGGTAGCTTGGAAAAGTGGGGTTTGGGGGTTTCTTTTTTTAATTTTGGAATACTGCCCTATGGCAAAGTTTCCGAAGGATGTTTCTGCTTCAGAAAGTCAAATACTTTTTGGGAAAAAAATTTTCATGGT